>JZKD02S1674826.1:297114-313872 GCA_000966675.3 Picea glauca
TATTATTGTAATAGAGCTCTGCTCGACTGGAGGTTGCCCCCTCGAAGAGGCCCCTGAACATTGCTCTCAAAATCAAAGTGTTATTTATGTTGTTATTCTTATATCATTTCAGTGTTATTGTGGTGATTGTTATAGTTATATTGTTGTTATTCTGCCATTTCTATCATTTTATTTACGTTCTGCATACTTTTAATATCTGTTATATTATAAATTTGATTTTCATTTTACCACTGTTATTACCATATCTTCACATGCGCTAACTCCTCAATCCAATACTGGTAAAAGAGCTCCATATTCTCCTTCTTCTTGCAGATTTGTTAACCATACTCTTATGATGAAGAATCAGTAAAAAAAATTAGTTGTAATACTTGTATGGAAATACAAATTTGTCTCGTGCATTGGTTGACATGGTAACGATGTGTAAACTCTCATCGACTGAGGCACATGGTACTGCTAATAATATGTGCCTATTGTATCTAATGATTAGATGCATGCTAATGCAATGACTCCATTAATCATTTCACGATCTAGACAAAATGAAAGTGTTTTGATCCATTGTTTATTCAAATATCACGACTTGCGCTAAACAAGGTTTTCTTTAATTGGTATTTCTTGGACTCTTTGAGACGCTCTATTTTGTATTTATTTGCTAGTAATTAAATTCATGTCTTTTTCAAGGAGTTGTGGAGATGACGAAAACTATAACATTACATGTTGTGTGCATATTGTATCTCACAATTAGATTATAATGCATTGACTCCAATAATAAATAGCTTCATAATGCATTGACTCCATTAGCAAGAGTGGCTTCAAACCACAGGACGATCTTAAAATATTAATTAATCAAGCTTGAAGAGAGGGAGCAACAAATCAAAAACATCTACATGACAAGTACCGAGGAAAGAAAAACCTAGAATGATAGGCTTATAAGTGGACAATTGGGCTCCACTCTATGCATGGCCACTATGTTGCACCAAGAGGCATTGCTTGCAACAACAACCCACCAAATGCACGCTTTGTAGCAACAACCCGTTGGGTATATTTTTATTATGTGTAAATAGGATCGTTTGTTCCTTTTATTATATGTGTAAATGGGATTGTTTGTTTCATTTTCTTTGTTTTTTAAGTCATAGCCAAACAACAATTGCCCACTTGATCGATATGAGAGGAAGAGATTGTCGTTGAGCAAAACAAGTTTCCCTCCCCCGGTTGTTGTATTTCCTCAATTGCCCATTACTACTAGGCATGTTTTTTGAATGTAATCGAGGTATTCGTTTTGATCCCTTTGTTGTATCTATTGTGTCGTTGATCCTTTGATAGAATTGGACACATTTGGGTGCCTTTGTTATGAAAAAGTGAGGTTCAAGGCCCATGAACGATGGGTTTCGAGTCAGGATACGCTCTTGGTTTGATCCCTCTTCAATTGCAAAGGTATTAGCGCTCTTACCCCAATAAACATAAGGATTTCTTACCTGCCCTTGAGCCATTGCGGCTACAAGCATGACCGGTGGATAAGGAAGTGATAAACAAAGATAAGGATGTGGTGGTTAGTCTTATCCAGGAGGGATTTCAATCTATTCTCTGAGAGGGAGTTGTAATATAGTCCTTCTTAATGTATCTCGCTCCCCTTTCTTTCCCACTTTCAAATTTCTTGTCCCATAGTCTCCCACACATACCACGATTTGGTACCATTCATACATTCATAACCCGCATCAAACACTCGATTGTTCTATACAAAGCCTTATAAAAGACTCCACATCGGATAAGGTACCTATTAGACACAAACAACAAGGGTTTAGATATTGAGGCTTACTTTGACCAACAAAGAAACACTTCATCTCCGTAGGTGCTACATCTATGCTCTGGTACGCGTGCATAGATGTGGCATTAAAACTCCTAAATTCCATGGAAACCTTGATGTCTACGGTGAACTTACTCTGGATTATAGTTGGATTGATCCACTCTAAAGGATTATCCATTGTTTAGTCACTACAAAATTTCAAGCACTATTTGTTGGGTGGACACTTGTACTTTTTTGATCGAGAATGGCGATGTTGACTCTGACTCAAGTGTGTGTTGGCTTGCCCACCTAGAAGATGCTAAGCGGTTCCCACTCTTTCATTTGGTTGGTAGTGTCACCCATTGCTCCTTCTAAATGGGATGGAAGGGGTTCTTTCACTGGCCTCTCTCTCTCCCACTGACGCAACTCAACAACTCTTTGCAGTAAGCTCCTTTGTTCACTACACTCCAATTGTTTTGAGCTTTAAGTTGTAATTCATCGACGTTTCTGTCTCCAGATGATACATCCATTTTCGGTATCCCACAAAGTTTTTCACAGAGAAGGGCTCATTGAGGCACACAACCAGTGCACAACATCAATTAGCTCACATTGGATGACATTAGTTTTCTTGGGTTGGATGGAATACAGTGCCCGCACGCAAAGGCTTCAATGGTTAAGGAGACCAGCCTCTCAGAACAAATGGAACGTAAGAAGGCCCAACCTACTCAAAGGACTCTCTTTTATGTTGATGAACTATCTCAGCTCTCTCAGATCGATTTGGCAATTTGATACCTTCTACCTGCAAGAAGGGAAGAAGCAAAAAATGAGGTAAGTAGGGTGTAAATTTTTTTGTCACATGCAATAAATTTACAATCAGTGATAATTACATATAGAAAAAATATATATCTCTCTTTCTTTCTTTATATGCCTTACAGTTGGTGTGATTGATTACCTATCTTGTTAGCTGACAATGTGTTTGAAGCAAAGTTCTTCCAGCGGACCAACTCCCCATTCTTTCTTTGGTAAAGCAAAGTTCTTCCAACAGATCATTCTTTCTTTGGGTATGGGAGTGCAGCCATGCGAGTAGAAGCCTCCAACCTTAACCTTTTCGTGTGTGACAATGATTTCTTCAACTAGAATGTGAATCTCTCTCTTCTCGACATATTGTTTGCAGGTATAAGAAGGCAGAAGGCCAACACATATTGTTTGCAGGTCTCAGGTGTAATCAACTTATATTGTTGCCAAGCTACATGCCATTGACCAAGTGCAAGTGAAGGGAAGTTGGCAAGTGGAGGGAAATTGGCCAGTGGAGGGAAGTGGGTAACTCACTTCACTAACAAGTGGAGGGTAGTTGACAGCTCACATAGACACCAAAGTCAGTTGATGGACTATGATTATATGCATATGGAAGCATTAAGCATTTAATGTTTCAAATTAATGCTAGGTTGAAACTTAGAATTAATTCACTTTGCTTCCTCCATATCTGGTTCATTAAGATTCAAGCCTCGCACTTCCTAAGTTTTGAAGTGAATTGCCTTGATATGAGTCCAAATAAGGCTTCAAACTTAAAACTTCAGAAAAAACCTAAATGAGAGTTGGAAAATGTTATGAAAATTTTAAAACTTTGGTTAAAATACTTGGTTTACGTGCCCTACTAATAGAATCTTGAAAAATCGATTATTAAGAGTCCCTAGCCCAAAGGGCAGGGACTAATAAGACTTAAATATAGTTAAGACAATGTGACATAATATTGATGCTTTGAAAAAGGGTGAAGATGACCACTACCAAACCTTCGGAAAATTTAAGCTATGATGCAACATATGGTATTAACACGAATATTTCAGTTTCCTTCTCCTTTTAGGTTTTTTTATGTTTTTGGAATTTGTATTTTCCACTTCATATTTTTGGGTTTTATAAAAATTAAAGGAATGTTTTATGTTACGACAAGGAGACAATGCCATATGCTACCAAGTAGTTTTGAATTATTCCTAGGGAATTTGATAGCACATGGGTATCGACCAAGGGTGAGTCCCCTTGGAAAGGGCAAGGAATGGACACTTGAATGTAGATGGATCTTTAGCACAAGGATGGAGTAAAACAATGCTTTAGTCAACAAAAATATGAAGCATGGAATTCAACCAAAATGTAACCACTTAGAAGTCCATGGAGCGTAGGGAAAAAATTGATAAGAGAGACACATGATATTCCATATGTAATCAAAACTATGAGGACTCCCAATATTATGAGAATAAGTGGCATGCATGAAAAAATGAGAAGTATGGTACACTAGGGAAACCCATCGAAAGAAGAGCACTAACATTTGACAAGGGTAGAAAGTTAGCTTAAATGGGTAAAGCCTCTCATTGATACAAGATGGAAACTATGGCAAATTCAAAGGTGGAAAAAAGGATCAAGTGCATCATAACAAAGGGTGATCATATACAAGTACGGCAATGAAGTGAATAATACTTGTAGTGGAACCAATGAAAAATCACAAAAAATGACTTCCTATAAAAAAAACTTTGAAAAATCATGGACAAATAAAACACAACTTCGTGTGTGAATACTTGAAAAATTGAAACTATGTACAATGGATGGGAAATGGTGGCTTATCCATAGAACTTTTTCAAACAAATATCATTGAGGAACTCCTTGAAATTATCCTTCGTGATTGGCAAGCACATATGCCCCATTATCTAGATTGGGTTTGACGATGTAGGGGTCATGACATAGTGATTTGAATTTCCCAAGGCCTAACTTCTCTTTGGCTTAGTTGAAGACAAAGACAAGGTCACCCTCACAAAAGGAGTGAGGGAAAACATGTCAATCATAGTGGGCCTTGGTGCATTTTTCATGGCCTCGTAGGCAATGTGTGGTCCTCATTAGATCGTTCCAATTCTACTGATTGTTGTTCCATTATATTGGTGTTAGGGAGAAATTTGATGGAGACACAAAGGGGGATTTCACATTCGATTGGTAAAATTACATCCATACCATAAACAAGGTGAAAGGGTGTAAGGTCTATGGCAATATTGAAGGATATCCAATAGGACCATAAAACTGGAAAAAGAATGTGTAGTGAGTTGGTCCTTTGTTTGTTAGATGTCCTCTAAAACATAGTCTTGAGTACTTTATTGACAACCTTTACTTGATCATTAGCTTGAGGATAGTAAAGAGTAGAAAATTCATGGGTGAATACCAACATGGAAACCATTGCTTGGAAGTAAAATGTTTACCATAGTGAGATACTTGTCAAACACCAATTGTTTAGGTACACCAAAGTCACTGAGTGAAAACATAGTTAAAAAAGAAGCCAACAACCATATGTGAAATACAATTAAAGGTTCGCATCACTTCATCAAATTTAGTGAAATGAACTACGACCACAATAATGTAATAATGGTCATCATTGGATGTGTTATGACATTCCATAAAATGGATCCCCCATTTGCATAAGCAATTGGCAATGATGATGAGATACAGAGGAGTTGTTGGCGCTTCTATCATAGAGAAAAATATTTGGCAATGCTCACACTACATAACCACAAGCATGAAATCATGAAAAAGGAAGGGCCAAAAATACCCCATACAGAGGATATTTTGTGTTGTAGACATTCCAAACATGTGGACATCACAAGCACCAATGTGGAAATCATTAAGAACCCACTCTACCTCTTCACAAGATAAAACATGGTTATCAACTTGACGAGAACTAAGACCTCAAAATGAGAACTCCAGGCCTAAAAACCCATATTTTTTGGTTAAAAACGTAAAAATTAAACCCCAAATCAAAAAAAGGTGCTCCTAGAATCACTCCTTATTTTTGGGGATTAAAATTACAACATTTTGCAGCCATGGCCTTAAATCCTCATATTGTTGCAAACAAAAGCCTTAAAATCAACCCTTGAATTGAAAAGTGGTGCTCCCTTAATCACCCCCTTTTTTTCTTCAAGATTAAAATTACAACATTTCATAATAATGGTCTTAGCAATCAATATCATTGTGAATGAAAACCTTAAAATCAACACCTGAATCGAAAAGTGGTGCTACAATTAGCACCCTTTTTTTCAAATTTCAAATTGCAACTTGTTTGAAACCATGTCCTTGACAAGCGGCACCATAACAACCAAAATCATAAAATCTACCCCTTGAATCGAAAAGAGGTACTAGTAACATGCTTTTCTTTTTCAAGCTTATTGTTGCAACATTTTTGGAACCATGGCTTAAAAAGTAAACACTGTTGCAAAAAAAAATCACAAAAAGGGAAACACACTGAAAAGTCAATACCATTGCACCTACAGATTCGTATTTCGTCCCCCAACGTCAACATTATCTCATCATATAATAATTTACTCCATATGAAGGCAATGGCCCATTTTCCCAACCCAAMCCTATACTTTTGTGTGCCTTGTAGTTGGCACTCACTCTTACATCTCTGTTCACCGCATTAATCATYAATGCATATGGCCCACCCTATTAATTTGTTGCAACCTGCAATAGATAATCCAAGAATCATACTTATTTGACGGCCTATCGTTAACTTGTACAACCATACCTCTACTACAAAACCCAATCTAGTTATTTGTGTCACAATGGAGTTGACTATAATTATGTAATTATTTATTACAAATATTGAATTCTATAACCATTAGCACATTTAAAACCTAGCTTGAATATGGGAACTTTTGACATTCTTCAATGACATTTTTCCTTATTTTTTCATCGATGGTTTTGTCTTCCAAGATTGTCCGAACTCGATGATATTGTCCATATATTGCATCTCCTCATGTTGCTATATTTGGGAATTATGCTCAATTCTTAACATTAGTCAACACTTCTCCCCTAATATATGATATTGCAAAGAATGTCCATGGTTTTGCAGTCAACCTCACAAAAAGAGCACCACCCCATGAATGGTTGTGACTATTTTCTATCACCTTGGACTTCCTTTAGTGTTTTTTAAATGTGTTAATGCTTCTTGCTAAAAAATCCATTGTTGTGCAGTCAACATCACAAAGTGAACACCAAAAATCCATTGATGTGTAGTCAACGTCACAAAGTGAACACCACCTCAGTCTGTAAGGCATCCTTGGAGCCTTAGAATTCTCTTTGGCTAGATTCTCCATCTCTGAGCTCTAGTGAACTTGGGTTGCAACCCATGATCTAAATTTTTACTTTACTTGAGTTGCAAAACCTAAAGGAACATACCCAATTTAACACTTATTAGCATATATCAAATGATTAAGATGGACCTATTTTGGTTTATTTTTATACTTATTTTTCAATGGACTTGCTTTTATCATTTTAATATGGGCATGTAGCCATTTCACATTTCACATTATATCCAACCCAACCAGGCTGAGCAAGAAAGAATATTCAACCCACAAACAATCAACGATTATGTTAATTAAGGGGACCACTACCTCTGTGGATGCTTTTGTTGGCATAAGGGTCATGCTATATTGGAGCTTATGTGTGTTGAAGATTGAGTAGCTTTGAAAGATTTCCTTATTGTATTTGACCAAGACAAACCCTAGAGAATGTTATCATATTATATTTATTAAGATGGCCCTATTGTGCCTTTGTAAAAGTCGTCCCTATTGTGTCTTGACAATTAAATTAATTGGGGAAAAGAGTCAGGTCGGCCCATATCTAATTTAAGGAGGCTAGACCACTATTTATAAGGGAGGCTAGTGCCTCACTTGATACACACACACACACTAGCTCTGTAGTTATGAAGAAGTGTGCAAGTCTTGGAGGAACTGCTACTACAACTAGGTGTGACATTGATGAGGGTTTTGGTCTCTCTCTTGGATACATCTTGGTTAAGTGGTGCACTACTCTTTCCTAGTGAAGGAGTAGAGGAGGATCTTTTGATTTGTTAGTTCTCTCTTGGAGAGAAGCATTCTTCTTGGTTGGCTAAATCTATATTGAGGAAGATTGTTGGGTTTTCTTCCCCTAGAGGGTTTCCTAGGATAATCTTTGTGTCTCTCTTGTTTCTATGATTGTCTCTCTTTCAGTGATCCTATATATGCAGTTAATGTGCTAAATGATTGTAATAATAAAGAAGAACCATAACTGCTAATTGTATAAGTAAAATATCAACAATGTGTTGTTGCAAACCAATCCTCATAACTAATATATGGTAGGAGGGAAGGATATTCTATAGTAGTAGAGTTATTCCAAGACACCATAAGGTATGTGAATTTGACTATTATTACTATTATTATTTTCACTAATATTTTTGTTATGTTACACACATGCACAGAGGCCATGTGAAGGAGGGAGGGGGAAGGTGAAGCAAGCAAGGATAATCACCCCACATTAATCAACCATTATGTGTATATACGAGCTGAGAATAGAAAGAAGCTTTAGTAACATCACAGTAAACATTATCATACCCATAATTATGAATGTTTTCCAAATGTAGAATCAGGTTATCTTGCACTCTAGAAAGAAAAGGGTCCTCATGTGGATTTACAAGGGTTGATTGTCTGTGCCTTATGTATATGCCTTTGGATAAGAAGGAAGATGTTAAAGATCATCAAAGAGGTCCTAAAATTGCATGGATTTTATACCCACGACAGTGCAAACCAACATTCTAAAGTGTATGATAGTGATTTGTTGCTAGGTTAAAGTTTCACAGACTGTACGAATGAGTTCAACATCAAGTGGTGGAACTTTGACCTGCGACACTAGGGGGGAGATCGCCCCTCGATAGAGAAACCATATGATTGGGTGGTAGAACAAGCATGGATTTGGGGTCTCGAGGATGTCTATCCTCACCCACCTAAATATCTTTAGGGAAACATATGTAAAAAAAAAAAAAAAATTGGATAACTACCCTCAATGGTGATAGTAGTCTCCCCAACTCGCAACAAGAAAAAGCATGTATTTATCAATACTCTACTAACTTGAAAAATGGTACATCATGAGGCCAAGGTCTAGGTTAAGGCTAAGCCAACACGGTTACACCTTTTTCTTTTAAAGAGAGAGATAGCAAGAAAAGTTACATGTTGATCCTAGCTTGTCTTCATCTTCATGTACATTTGATGTACGCATAGATAAACAATAAGTGTATCATCATAATGAACAAATCTAAAATTTGTTGACTATAGTCACAATATCCATAGATGAATTATTATCCATGTTATCATGACTCTTGTTCTTATTCACACACACACACACACAGGACACGAGGAGGAAGGGAATGTTGGGCAAGAAAGCACAATCATCCACAACCAATCAACTATTATGTTAGTTAGCGGGGCATGACCTATGTGGTTGGCCTTGTTGGCATATAGATCATCCTATACTAGGGATTATATCTTATTGCAAACCAATCCTCACAACCAATGTGGAATAGGAGGGAAATAAATTTTATAGTCATCAAAGTTATTTAAAGACACCACAATATATGCACATATTGAAGTCTTATTATTCTTGTTAATAATATTTTTGTTATTATTCACACTTGCACAATGCCATGCAGGAGGGGTGGGAAGGCCAAACAATAAAGCATAATCACCAAGCAACCAATCGACCATTTTGTTAGTAAAGAGGCCACACTATGCTCCCTATTTACAAACATTGAAACACACAAGGAACCAAAATAGGCTTTAGTAACATCATGTCAAACTATCATGCCCATAGTTATAAACATTTTCCAAATGTAGAATTGGGTTATGTTGCGGTGTTAAAGCAAAGGGCCTTTCCCATGTGGATTTCCAAGGACTAATCGATTGTGACTATATAAATGTCTTTACTTAAAGAGGAAGAGGATAAAGATTGTTGAATAGGTCTTGAAGTTGTGTGGTTTTAATGCTCACATCAATACAAATCAACATTCATAGTTGTATGAAAATGGATTTCTAGAAGGTAAAAGCTTTGCAAACTATACAAACGTGTTGAATGTTCAATGATGTAAATTTTACCTGAGGCACTTATGAGGAGACTACCAACCAACAAAGAAATTGTATGGTAGGGTGGTAAAATAATCACAACTTTGGGGTTGTGCTCAATGATGTCTATCTCACCTACGAAAGATCACGAGGGAAACCCATGAAAAAACAACTAAAATTTGGTAACTGCTCCTAATGGGTGGTCTCCCTAACTACCACCAAAACAAAATACATATCTCTCAATGCTCTACTAGCATGACCATTGATACCTCATGAGTTCATGGTTGGGCCATCACCATTGCTTAAATTGAAACTTAAACTTATGGAACATTCAAACTCTAAGAAACAATGAGAGACATCAATATAATTTTAACCTAAGAGGTGGATGACGCAGGAGGGGAAACTTCAAGAAATGCAATTTATGCATTTTTTGACATAGTCGTTATGGTAATCTACTCCTCCTACATTTGACAAAGGAAGGACTCTATTATTTAACAATGGATAAGGGAAAACAAAATGGTAGAAGTTGATGTAAATGTATGTCTAGTGTAATAGTTTAAACTTTTTTCTTCACATCCTCCTCCACTATCATTTATGGGGTTGTTGTATTGAATTGTGTGATGTTTGAAGTGGAATCACTTCCTCTTGTGTCTTTCTATGTTTGTCTGGCTATGTCTATATGTGTGTGGTTCCTATGTTTCTATTTGTATTGTGTGTGTGTAGAGGAGGTTGCATGTTAATTGATTTTGAATTCCATCTCATAGATCTGGATTTGCATTGGATAAATTTTGAAGCCAAAATGGCCCTCAAAACAAAAAATGTGATATCAACATCAACTTTAAAACGACCAATAGGATTTAAAATGATGATGTCATCGATAAGGGTAAATAGTTTTGGAGGAAAAAATAATACTTTTGTAATTGCATTTTTGACTTATTTCATTATGGGTTTACCCAAAATTCAAATATATGCACTTATTGGATGTGAATTAAATTCCGCATCCAACAAGTACCAGACTACTTACTTTCAATAGACTCACAATGAGATAATTGGAAATACATGAAAAAAATGTGTTTCTTATACAATGGAATTACATTCCACATCCAACAAGTACGGGCACTACACACTTCTAATAGACCCATAGTGAGACAAACTAGAAATACATGGAAAAAAAATATTTCTTTTCAATAAACACATTTTCACTTTTAGTAGACTCATGGTGAGATAAACTGGGAATAAATGAAAAAAATGTGTTTCTTGATCCAATGAGTACCCACACTGCACACTTCTAATAGGCTCACACTGAGACAAATTGAGAATACATGAAAAAAATGTGTTTCTTGAACATTGAGATAAACTAGGAATACATGAAAAAACGTGTTTCTTTTCATGTATTCCCAGTTTATCTCAATGTTCAAGAAACACACTTTTTTCATGTATTCCCAGTTTATCTCAATGTGGGCCTATTAGAAGTGTGCAAGAAACATGTTTTTTTCATGTATTCCTAGTTTATCTCCATGTGGGCCTATTAGAAGTGTGCAGTGTGGGTACTCTTTGGATAGTGCCTCAATTGAAATTTGAATAAACCCACAAAGAGATAAGTAAAAAATACAATTAAAAAGTAGTTTTTGTATTTCCCTTTAAAAATTCATAACTCTTGTTTTATTATTTTAACAATTATTTTATTATTTTCCTTAGGAGGCCCATTTTAGACCTCAAATTTTCTCTAATAGATGGATTAGGAAGACCACGAAGGGATGGATGAATAAAGGATGTTGTTTCTCCCACCTGTGATTTATTTTGGGTTTAGGGTTGTTTAGTAGGTAGGAGTCTCCATCCTAAGTCTACCTCGTAGATTTCTCCCTTACAACTTTCCTATGGACCCAGGGTTCTTCAACTTCTTCCCTTGGACGTTCTTATTCCCATTCATCATCAATAACAAATCATATAGATATGATGAAACTTCCCTTCTTTGAGTTTCCTCCATAGCGTTCATTCTCGCAAACATAGCTATCTATATCTAAGTGATTTCATTATCACCTCTTTTTCTAGTGGAACGGTGTCTTAGGAAATCCTTCAATGGAAAATCTAGTGGTGTTAGAATCTCTTGTAGAGAAAACAAGATCTCCAACTCGTGCGATGATTTCTATAAAAACTCGCACTACCTTAGAGAGAAAGACACAACAAGAAACAAGGCCTTTGGCTCACATTTTATATTGATTGTACTTCTTTGAGTTTCCTCCATAGCATTCATTCTCGCAGACATAGCTATCTATAGCTGAGTGATTTCATTATCACCTCTTTTCTAGTGGAACAATGTCTTAGGAAATCCTTCAATGCAAACTCTAATGGTTTTAGAATCTCTTGTAGAGAAAATAAGATCTCCAACTCCTACGATGATTTCTATAAAAACTCACACTACCTTAGAGAGAAAGACACAACAAGAAACAAGGCCTTTGGCTCACATTTTATATTGATTGCATTCTTAGATGGATCTCTCAAACTCCTATATTTAAGTATACATTCTACAATTTGGGTTGTTTTCAAATAATATACATTTTTTTCCTTACAATACACTTTTTCCCACCCTCAAGTTCGTAAGTGAGAATGAGATTGCTAGTACCTTGCCAACAACCATCAACAATAAACTGACAAAGAGCCCAATAAAGAATTGACTCATGAAGAGCAAACATTTCACAAGTAAAATATGAACCTCAGTGGAAAGAATACCAATTTTTCCTCTCAAATACCTGCACTAGACCCAATTGCTATTATTTTCTAATTGGCACAAATTGTATACAATCATCTTATAATAGACATTCTAAGTGTTAATGAGGTGTTTATGAATCAATTTAGCAAGGAGATAGCATTGACATATATTTGCATTGTACCTCAAACATGTGTTGAGTTTAGCAAGGAGATGATGTTCACATTTATTTGGATTGTACCTTATATATGTGTTAAGTCCCACTAATAATGGAGGAAATCCAACTTAGAAAAGTTAAACACCTTTCCTCACACACTTGAGATCTACATGCACAAAAGCTCTACACTTTTGTAAATGTAACCCTCTACATATTTGCATAACAACAATGTGTCCCTACCAACCATTGCACTACAACCCAAACCCATATTTGCATAACAACACAGTGTCCCAACCAACCATTGCACCACAACCCCAACCTTTCTAAAAAAATAAATGCTTTATAAATTCTTCTAACAAGTGATCGTCATTAACACACCCATCCGTGTTAGGTCATTAACACACCCATCCATGTTAGCGTGCCTGGCTACATAAACCCTTTTATGACCGTTCAAAGACAATGCAAAGCATACAGTTAAACATAATACAAGGCATCTTCAATTTTTAGGTGTATGAGCAGACTATACCAAATATAGTTGTTGAACTGAAAAGCAAAAAGAGAAAGGGGGACTAGATTTAGTTATCGAACTTAAAAGCAAAAAGAAAAAGGGGGTCTAGATTTAACGGTCGAACTAAAAAGCAAAAGGAGCCATTGAACTAAAAAGCAAAAGATAAAGTGAACCAATGAATAAACAATTTTGAATGCAATGGGAGGCGTTGGAATGGTTGTTGCCTGGGTGAGGGGTTGAGATAGAAGAGAAAAGTCTTATTTTATTTTGTTCATCCACCCATTCTCTTTTATCACCCATTCTCTTTTATTCATCTCCAGGTCATCGTTCCCTGATGTTGTTGCTCGTTTCCATTTCAGAATCCATTTTTTCCTGGTTTTTTTGGTGGTATTATATTTCAGAGTGGTCGTGCTATTTGATTTTTTTGCTTGTTTGTTTATGGTATGTAAGGTGTTTGAGTTGATTATTGTTATTTTTGGGGTTATGTCCATGTGTCTATTTTATAATTTTGCGGTGTCAATTTTTGTGTTGTTCTGTGATTGTTTTTGTTTTTTATTTTACGGTCTTGCTGTTTGGAAATGGAAATGGTACAGAGATACGATCTTGCTGTTTGGAAATGGTACAGAGATACAGTAAGTACTTGCAGCTTCCCCTCTGAAGTAATCCATCGCAATTCTGATCATTTTCGGTTTGAAATTGAAGTTATATGTATTCTCCTGTAGATGCTGCATGATCTGGCGCCAACTGAATTTGGAATTCAGTATAATTTGTGTGGATTACTGGACTCCATAATCGGGTATGTATCGAATTCCATATAATTTGGGTGGAGTATTGGACTGCATTGTGGAAGTGGTCATAATCTAGTATGTGTTGAATTACAATGATATCTAAATGTTGTAAGATAGTCTTCACTCACATTTTTATTACTTAGATTTATCGTCGCGGTCTACGATCTCTCCTGGCCATCGATCATCTTATTCACATATATTAACATTCTCTGATAAAACGAAGATCCACACACATTATTCACATATATTAACTTATTCACATATATTAACTATCACGCTCGACACCAAATGTTTGACAAACATTTTCATCTTCAATTCGGTTCATTTGGGTTGTGATGACCTCTGCTGAGTTTTGTAAATTTACGCTCGACACCAAATGTTTGACAAACATTCTCATCTTCAAATCGGTTCATTTGGGTTGTGATGACCTCTGCTGAGTTTTGTAAATTTTGAGGACTTACGTTTGGCAATTTAGTTCAGCTTACTGTATCTCTGTACCACTGTGTTAATATCGGTTTCTATGACGCTTTCAGCGATTATTTTGACAAGAGTGAATTCAAATATTAGTGTAGAATTTCCTGCACCCAAGAATAATATAACGATAGAATTCAGTCTGACACCGACAACCACCACCTATGAGCATATAACTTTTTGTGCGTAGGAATATTCATTTAAAGTGTCTATTATATAGGAAGTGGTATCATATATGGTTTTTTTATTGGAAATGTCATAGGTTAAAACAAGAAACACAACTTTTTGTGCGTAGGAATATTCATTTAAAGTGTTTATTATATAGGAAGTGGTATAATATATGATTTTTTATTGGAAATGTCATAGGTTAAAACAAGAAACACAAGAGAAAAAGATAATAAAGGTGATGGCCATTGCAAGTTGTCAAACAGTCTGTCAACCTTGAACTCGAACTCAACCTTGAACCCGAACTCTTATGGAGTGAAAAATGCAAAACAAACAGAATGTTGTTTTGGAGAAATGGTCGCGATGGACCAGAGGTTAATTTACATTGCAATTTTTTCTGTTATGCAATTTGTTTGATTGATCTCCTCGTGTATATTTATAGATTGCAAAACAAACAGAATGTTGTTTTGGAGAAATGGTCGCGATGGACCAGAGGTTAATTTACATTGCAATTTTTTCTGTTATGCAATTTGTTTGGTTGATCTCCTCGTGTATATTTATAGATTTCATGCACTAATGTGGATTTTGATCCCGACAGTCGCTGTGTAATTCCTATGTTATTCGGCTTGAAAGAAGATCGAGAAAGAAAAGGCTTAAGAACACACCTATAAGTGATCCTCATGAAAATTGGGCATAAAAAACCTTAAAAATGCACCTATAAGTGATGGTCACAAAGATCGAGAAGCACGAGCATATAAAAGAAGATCGAGAAGCACGAGCAGATAAAAGCTATGCGCAATGGTCCACATGCTAT
The DNA here is from genome assembly GCA_000966675.3 of Picea glauca. Lineage (NCBI taxonomy): Eukaryota > Viridiplantae > Streptophyta > Pinopsida > Pinales > Pinaceae > Picea > Picea glauca. Next base: position 312,406 of record JZKD02S1674826.1, read on the forward strand.
GCGCTCTTGATCTATGTTCACGATTTTCTGTGTTCACGATTTTCTTTTAAGTCTTTATTTATTATCCATCAGAACATAAACATATAGGTTTGTCTTTATTTATTGTCTATCAGAACATAAACATATATTAAAACAGGATTTGTCTTTATTTATTATCTATTAAACTAGGGTTTCTCTTTTTACTAATTAGTAGCCTCACGAGTCCAATTCCTTATGAACACTCGGGTTATTAGGATTTTCTAGAACATAAACATATATTAAAATAGGATTTGTCTTTATTTATTGTCCATCACAACATAAACATATATTAAACTAGGGTTTCTCTTTTTCCTAATTAGTAGCCTCACTAGTCCAATTCCTTATGAACACCCATTAGATTAGGGTTATTAGGATTTTGGGTTATTAGGATTTTCTTGCATTTTATTGATACAATCTATTGTCAATGGCAATCCATATATATATATATATATATATATATATATATAATTTCTTTATGCAATATATAAGCTGCTAGATCATAAAGAAATTATATATTATATATATAATTTCTTTATGATCTGGCAGCTTATATCTTGCAACTATAGGCTACACATAATTGGAAGTTTGAGCTATTTTTTTTTATCACTATGGTACAACCAACCAAATAATGGGATAAATATTTTCCTACATTCTCTACACCCTCTTCATAATATGAGTGAATTTTCACATTTAATAGCTGCAAGTTCAACAGTTTAACAGGGGATTGCACTGGTTTCCCATGTCACATAAAAGTCCAACCCTTCAAGCCTCCACCCATTCTTGAATAGTTACAAGTAGGTTTAGAGCACTTTGAACATCATTTCAGTGCTTCAATGCAATTTTTGCAGTCTATGCTAGGCTTTCCTAGAGCTTGGATTTATTCACAAAGTCAATGGGCTAAACTTGAAAACTCATCAATTGTCATCCTTAGCATTCCAACCATTGTTAACACTTTTTTCCATAGACCACCTACATGAAATGCCCCTAAAGTTGTTTTCCAAAGAGCAAGTGTTTGAGTATGCCATAGTAACATTCTTAAAACTTTCTTAACTGAGCATATGAATAGCTCAGGCCTCCAGAATAAGACATATTTGTGCAATCTTTGAAAATGTCAAGGATGAGGGAAATTTTTTTTGGATTTCTCTTCATGAGTTTCTACAAGCACTCCTTAGAATAAACATCTCCTTCTGCAACAATACTTTAAAGGCACTCTCATACATGTGCAACGTGTAATATATATGTGTGTGTGTGTGTGTGTGTGTGTGTGTGTGTGTGTGCAGCGTGCAATCTCTATATATATATAACAGAATAGGAGGTGACATAAGTTCAAGTTCTTGCAGAAATGGAAGAAACTCTTTTGGATCACCCTGGGAGTTTAGGGTAACAATGGCAATGAGATGCACTTCACACAACTTCTTAATTATTTTTATACTTCTTCCAGTTCTGGGG
>JZKD02S1674826.1:320503-339362 GCA_000966675.3 Picea glauca
AAGGATGGTTAGTGTTGTGCCATGCCCGCCACTAAAAACTACTGGTCCTTTTGATGTGCATGATGAAAGCTGCACATTTTGTCATAGAATTTGCGGAGATGGCTACCACCAAGATTTGTCTAATGGTCACAAGCCTGATCAAGAATAGGAATGTAGTCATGTGAGATGCCTGAGGTCGCTGAACTCTCATTTAATAAGATAGTATGTATCAACATCTGGAGTGTCATATACAGGGCCTTCCAACTCGTCCCCAATATTCATATTTGCAAATTTCAAAATACTTAAATAGCCACCCGATAGCCAAATGATTCTCTGAACCTCTAGAAGTGAAAGCCATGCTCAACAGCAGACTAAAACTTGAGATTGAAGAGAGTAGGAGGCACAACAAATTAAGATGGTGGCATGACAAGCGCATTCACACTATCAATCACAAAGGCTATCTAGTGGCATGACAAGCACATTCACACTATCAATCACAAAGACTTTAGACTCATCACAAACAACACTGCTCCAGCAAAGATTTAGAGTGCAAACTAATCCACACGCAGTCCAACAAATAACATGCATCGATCTTTCTGCTTCCCATGCAAACATTAACTTGTTTTTGCCCGAGTACCTCAATTTTTGTTTTAGATACTAGTGATAATTACTAAAACCCCACATTTGGATGCTATACTACTCTTCATATCTCACCAATGCAGGTAGCAGCACTGAATTACAGTTCCACTTCAACATCGCAATTTTGGTTTCAGTTGTCCCATATATATCAAATGAACCTTTGTCCAGACACAGCCCGAAAAATGAACCTCTGTCTAGACAAAGCCCAAAAACCCAAAAAATGAATGTTCACACATGAGACTTCATCCAAGTCAGTGTCCATGTCATACGAGACTTTGTACAAATTGAAATTAGAATCTGAAAAATTCACAAATTTATGTGATTTAATCCGGGCTAATAAATGCAATGCTAAAAGCGGAATTCTAAAGAAATTGAAAATCAAAAAAGTATGATTGGAAATTGAAGAAAAGAACTGCACTTTTTGAATTCACCAGCTTTTTTAGTGCGGCGTGGTGGACCAATTTTGAAAAGTTCCTTCTGCCGTTTAATAGAGAGGGGACTTAATGTGATGTATACTACATTAGTTTTTTTACAGGCTTATGTTTACCATCCACCTTGGTTTCCCTGTTACTCTGCAGAAAAATGAGAGATGATTTTTAGAATAAAATCATACTTCAATCTGATGTCAGGTTTATGTTTACCATCCACTTTGGTAACCCTATTACTCTGCAAAAAAATGAGAGATGATCCCTACTACAATGCAGAAAAATGACAGATGATCTTTTAGAAGAACCTCATACATCAATAATGAGAAATGATCTTTTAGAAGAACATCATGCATCAAATGATTACTATTATTATCATCATCATACATCTCTTTAATAAAGAAACCTAAATAATTCTCTATTCATCATCTCCATGGTCTTCCTCTACCACTGTAAAAGTCCAATCACGTTCTTGTATTCGTTTTGAGCATATATAATCAACAATGCCTGTAGGTGAGCAGCACGATTCCTTGTGTTCATTCAGACTTAATCCCGCACCTGACACGGGCACCTTGTCGACTAGTAAATTCAAATTTAGGCATAAAGTTTGCAATCTCCAATCTGGATAATAATCCATTCTTCCATGGCAATCCCAGTTCTTAGTCCATGCAACCTTTCTTTACCTCTGTTGCAGTCCTAGTCCTTGGCCCCCAATGCGCTTTCCCAGTTCTTAGTCCATGCAGCCTTTCTTTACCTCTTCCATGGCAATCCCAGTTCTTAGTCCATGCAACCTTTCTTTACCTCTGTTGCAGTCCTAGTCCTTGGCCCCCAGTGCGCTTTCCCAGTTCTTAGTCCATGCAGCCTTTCTTTACCTCTGTTGCAGCTCTAGTCCTTGGCCCCCAGTGCTTGTATGACTTGAATATGATTGGCCAAAAAACATTTACGATTATGTCCATGATTGTGTGACTTGAATCTGATTGGCCAGGTTACATAGATTTACAAATAGATCAGAACCAACCCTAAATTATGCATGCATAGGCCTCTTATTAGTCTCACATTCTTATTCTCACAATGATAATTAATACAGACGTCGAAAACAATCCTCAACAACTATTTTCTTAACAAATATTTATTACTAACTCTGCATTTAACATCAATTTCAAAATAGAATACAAATCCAACACAATGTAATAACCTAATGGTTCAAGTTTTTGAATTAGAAGAAAATGATGTGTGTTTTGGTTGTACAAGCATCATTTTGAAACTTATATATGACCAATGACCGCATGAACCACAAACCATTCCCAGGAAATGGAAAATCAATGCTGACAAAGCAAATCATTCTCTTTTATTCCTTTCGACCGTATGTGTTTGGGCTTTGAACTTTAATTGACCTGACACGGGCAGCTTGTTCTCTAATAGTTGTAAATTTAGGCATATAACCACAACTATCCAAGGAAACCCTTACCACCCTCTGTTTATAACTGTATCTTATATCAGTTCTCAATTTAGCCAAATCTGACAGGGAAGGAAGCCCTCACTTTTTGACTTCGAGTATATTTAGAAGATGTACAAACTTTTGTGCAATGACATAATGCTTGCGATCTCCAATTTTGATTTGTGCTTTTGACAATGCGCCAACCTTTGCAATCATACTGTTCTAGTTTGTCAGAAAACTCATTTAAATTGGAGGAAACAGAAGATGATTTGATGTGCTAAAGTATTAGTTGCAAATGGTAGTAAATCCTATAAAAATAATTGTTATGAATTGTCCCATCTGAGAGGAGAGTAATACGTTGAAGCAAGATCTTTATATTTTCACTAATATGTCTAATTTATGAATTGCCAAGTTTGAGAGAGAGTTTTTACACATTGATATCCTCATTAATATGTTTAATTTATTCTTTTGAGATCACTGTCCCATTTTAGATTTAATCTTTTAAGGTATGATAATTTTGGCTTTTATGCTTTTAAGATCATTGTCCCATCTGAGATTTAATCTTTTAAGGTGTGATAATTTTGGTTTTTTAAATATCAGATTTTACGTTGACAACTTTATTTTTCATATAGATGCAAACTTTATTTTAGACATTTCAAGATAATTATCAAACTTGCCCTCATGGTTTCTCTTATCAATCTTGCTATCTATTTATTATTCAAATACTTATTTTCTATTTTTCTGTGGGCACATTGCCTCTTTGGGGTGCGATGAACAATGTAAACCTCCATAGTAATCAAATCACGATGGAGTCACTAATTTAATTAATAATAAAAGGTTAAGAGGTAAGTGTCATTAATGGAATGGAAAGGCTGCATTAAGGTTTAATATGGTTGGAAGCGGTTGGAGCGAAACCGTAACTAATTCTCCATTATTCTAACTCTCCCCTTTAATGGAGAAGGGATTTACATCCACACCTAACATCTCCCTAAACAATTCAAATTTGATCTTCCCAAGAGGCTTAGTGAAAATATTAGCAGCATTTTCACTAGTATTACAATACATTAAAAAAATGTCATTAGACTGCATCTTTTCTTGAACAAAATGGAATTGAGTATCAACATACTTTGTTCTTGAATGATAAACTGGATTATTTGCCAACTTGATTGAGCTCTGGTTATCGCATTTGATTATCGTAGCTTTCTTTTGTTCTTCTCCAACATCTTGAAGTAGTCTTCTCAACCAAACAACTTCACAATTTGTTGCACACAACACTTTATATTCTGCTTCAGTGGATGACAAAGATACAATAGGTTGGTTCTTACTGCTCCATGAAACAATCCTGGATCCAATGCCAAAAGCATAACCTGTAGTAGATCTCCGATCATCCGAATTGCCAGCCCAATCTGAATCTGAGTAACATGTTAGCTCAACATTGAATGAATCAGTATACTTAATACCATAATCAATTGTGCCTCTGAGATTCCTGAGTACCCCTTTCACTGCATTCCAATGGATTTCTAGATGTTTTGCCATAAACTGACTTTTCACACTAACAAAGTATGCTATGTCAGGTCTAGTTGTAGTGAGATAGTTCAATCTTCCCACCATCTGTCTATACACTGTATCATTTACCTCCTTCGAACCATCATCACAGTAAAGTTTCGTGTTCTGCTGCATTGGAACATACGAAACTTTACACTAATCCATTTTAAACCTCTTAAATACTTCTCTGACATATTTACCTTGAGACACAAAGGTTTGACCAACATTTCTCCAAACTTCAAGGCCTAGGTAGTAATGTAACTCACCAAGATCTTTCATTTCAAATACCTGTCACATCTGCTTCTTGATTCCACTAATCAATTTTTCTGAATTTCCTGTAATAATTAAATCATCAACATATAAGGAAATCAATACAATGTGCCCCTTTCATCAAACTTGGTATACAGATTTGGATCACTTTTGCTCCTCATAAAACCCTATTGAAGAAAGAATGAATCTATCTTCTCATACCATGACCTAGGTGCTTGTCTCAGTCCATATAATGCTTTCTTTAATTTACATACTAAATGTTCCTGACAACTTTTCACAAACCCCTCTGGTTGAGTAAGGTAAACCTCCTCCTTTAACTCACCATTCAGGAAAGCAGACTTTACATCTAATTGGTGAAGCTTCCAATGGTGTTTTGTAGCTAGTGCTATTAACATTTTTATAGTGTTTAATTTAGCTATTGGTGCAAATGTTTCTGCATAATCAATGCCCTCTTTCTGTGAATACCCGTTTGCCACCAATCTAGCTTTATATTTATCTATACTACCATTTGCTTTGAATTTAGGTTTGTATATCCATTTACAACCTATGGGCTTTTTATCTTTAGGCAATTCAATCAATTCCCGAGTTTTGTTTTTCATTACAGAGTCATATTCTTCCTCCATTGCTTCTCTCCACTTTTCATGTTCATTAGCTTCATTAAAACTCATGCGTTATATGACATTTGAAATATTACTCATTAGGGAATAATCTTTATATTTTTCAGGTGGACGAACCTGTCGTGAAGATCTTCTCAATTGGCTGGTGACTTCTTCTTTGTTTTGCGAAGATTCTTCTTCACTACTAGATGTATCTGTGTCATTGGGTGCCTTTTCCTGCTGTTGCTTCTCTTCTTTTACCTCATCATCTTCAAGAAGTACTTGTCATCCTTCATGACTATTGTCTTCATTGTTTCCTTCTGCCTGTTCATGGAAGATTACATCTCTACTTGCAAACACTTTGTGAGTAGATGGATCAAATAGTTTATATGCTTTAAATTCTGAACATTACCCTATAAAAATACATTTGATAGCTTTAGCATCAAGCTTCTTCCTGTTCTCCTTTAGAATGTGTGCAAAATCCTTACACCCAAATATCCTCAAATTATTAACTGTTGGTTTAGAATCATGCAAGGCTTCGAAAGGAGTTTTATGATCAAGACACCTTGTTGGACTTCTATTCTTTAAGTAAACAACAATGCTAATGGCCTCAGCCCAAAAAGCAATTGAGAGATTCTTACCTTTCATCATATTTCGTGCACACTCCACTAGAGTTCTATTTTTATTTTCTACGACTCCGTTTTGCTGTGGAGTGTGGGGTACTGTAAATTGTTGTACTATTCCATGATCTTACTTGATGAAGTTCCCCAATCTATACTCTCCCCTTTGATTTGAGGGGAGGATTTTGATGGGTTTTCTTGTTTGCTTCTCCACCATGTTTTTAAATTACTTTAAGTATTAAAAAACATCACTCTTTTTCCTGAGGAAATAAACCCATGTGTATCTTGGGCAGTCATAAAAAACAATAAGAAATAATAAGCACATCCTAGCGACCTTGTCTGCATTGGTCCACAAACATTAGTGTGCACAAGTTCTAATAGATCTCTTTTTCTCCTATCAAGAATAGAGGGGAATTCATCTCTGTGCATATTTCCTAATGCACAACCTTCACAAGCAACATACTCATTCTTCAACATAGGGAGACCTTCAACCATACTTTGTTTTTGTAACAACAACAAATCATGATAATTAATGTGACCATACCTTTGGTGCCAAAGCGTTTCTGTAGGTATAGTCGTAGAAGTTATAGCCTGATGATTCTTGCTAGTGACATCAAGTTTGTATAGGCCTCCAACTCTGACTCTTGAAGCAATAGTTTTGTAATGATCCTGCAAGTCCTTCACTATACAATGTGTCTTGAAGAATTCGACCTTCAAATCCTGATCTGTAATGGTGGACATAGAAATCAAGTTTTTCCTTATCCCAGGGACATACACAACATTGCGAATGTGTCTGACAGTACCATTCGGAATTGTTGCTAGAATATCTCCATATCCCTTGATTTGATAAGAGCGATCATCTCCAAGATAAATATGGGCACCATTATGTGTTTCTTTAAAGTTTGTATACCAATTCTTGTTGCATGTCATGTGAATTGAAGCCCCTGAATCAACAAACCATGCATCAACATCACCAGTTTCAGCAGACAACGCAGCATTCGACACAAACAATTTGAGATCTTTTGGTTCAAAATTCGGGTTTTCTTCTGCAAAGTGTCCTGAATGTTTTCTATTTTTATGCCTAGCCTCATCATCATTTTTCTTCTTATAACATTCTCTGGCAAGATGCCTAGTCCTACCACAATAAAAGCACTTAGGTTCATTTCTATTTGATGGCATACCATGATTTGGCTTTGACTTCCTCTTAAATGAACTTCCTCCTCTGCCTCCTTCTCGTGGTTTCCCTTTAGGGAATATCTTCTTTGTCCATAGTGCTAAAATTCTGAATTCTAAGGCTTCAAATTCGCGCGCCTTTCTTCCTCTTGCAACAACATACCTGTCAGTTCCTCAAAAGTAGGAGCTTTCTCCCTCGCTGCAAGGCTTGTTATAAATATTTGATAGTCCTTTAGCATTCCATTTAAGACAATTGTTACAAGATCAGTGTTTGACACTTTTTCTCCTATATCTCCCAATTTATCTTTCATTTCTTTAATTCGCCCAAGAAAGTACTGACAGACTCATTTATATCCATTTTAATACTTAGCAATTTACTCTTTAGGAAAAGAATGTGATTTGTATTATTAGTTTGATACAGATCTTTAAGTGCTTGCCACGTTTCACTAAAAGTCTTAACGTCTCTAATATGTGGAATTATGCTATCTTTAACAGACATTCTCAACAATACCTTAAGCTTTATTCTCTCGCTTATCCCAGTCTAGGATTGTTGTTATTGTCGCACCTGCAACCGTATTGGGTCACGCTTCATCTCCTTTCGCAATCGTCCATACACCATAACCTTCCATCAAGGTTTGCATCTTGAATTTCCAATTGATGAAATTCGATCCATCCAATTTGTTGGCTTCGTTGAGGTAGGTTTCTGCCAGCGAATTCTCCATCCTAGCAAACTTCTTCACGCAACAAACTCCTCTCCAAAGCTGCAATCAGATAACCTTTAAATGGCCAAAAATATTTGTATGCAGATGCTCCACGATGCTTCACACGCCTCTCTTCACGATCTCCCTCAGCGATTTAATCTGGGCACTCTCCCTCACTGAGAGTCAATGTAGACAAGGGGAGGGGTTCCTTCACACATCTCCACAGGATCAATTCAAATCTCCCCTTCCAGCGATCTCCCATGCAGCACTTCAACAGTTTTTATAAGTCGTGACTGTTCGGATATGGGCTGTCATTTAATCCAATACCAACAGGGACGCTCAGATCTGTCTGCTTTGAGTGCACAACACTATTTCCTCCATGCCCTACCAATGTGAAAGCGCAACAATCCCAACCATATCGATCTCCCGAAATCGCCCACGCAACAACTCTCCACGCACGGTCACTAGCCTCTCCACGCAGTCACGTGCAATGCATAAAGCAGCGATTTCACGATTGCGTAGTCTCTACAAGGGAGAAGCACCGAAGAGAAAACCTGCAGCGAAATCGTCCAACATCGCAACAACAAATTGGCAGCGCAATTCCTCCTCGGGCAATCCGATCTCACCAAACAGGCTTCTCTCCACGCATGTGCTGGAAGCAATTTCTCACAGCGATCTGCCTCCCTTCAATCTCAGACAGTGATACGCATTGGGCTCTTCACTCAAGCAATTCGCTCTGATACCAACTTGAAACCATAGAGAAGAATACCAACTCACAACATTTCGGAGATGAGGAAGCAAAGACAAAGCTTCGTTTAGATTAATCAACGAGAAATACAAATATATATATATATATATGTGTGTGTGTGTGTGTGTGTGTGTGTGTGTGTGTGGATCAGTTTGAAATGGTTTAAGATGGTTGGAAGCGATTGGAGCAAAAACGCAACTAATTCTCCATTATTCTTACTATTACATGGCAGGGGGAGAAGTAGAAGATGATGTTGATGCAACAACTCTTTGTTACTGACATTTAATTATCACCCTCCAGGTATGGGAGTATACTCTTTCATTTTGGATTTTTAGCAAATATAATATTATATTATAGAAGACTTTTTAAAAGAATAATTATATTTAGAGTTGATTTTGCTTCATTTTTGTTTTAGTTTATGTTTTTTTTTTTCTGTTCTTTCTGCATATCATTTGCATTTGATTGAGGGCACACCTAGATGAAGGCCTCACGCATCTGCCATAACCTCTGATCATAACAGAGAGCGGATGTATAGAGTGCTTGAGTAAGAGGGCATTTATAAGGAGACCCGAGACACTAATAATCCCAATCCCATTTATAACAAATACAAACAAATACAAAGAGAACATATTTATTATTATCAATAGTTTGGCTATCTTTATTTCCCTAGCTTATGTTGTAGTTTTTGGTGTTTCTTTTTCTAAATTAATATTCTGTGTGAAATTTTTATAGATTTCAATTACTTAGAATTGTATACATGTTTAAGATTCAATCTTAATTATTTATTAACATAAAGATATTCCCTCTATTTGAGGATAGCAATCTGAGACTCGAGACCCTACTAATCCTAATCCCATATACAAAGAGAACATATTTATTATTATCAATAGTTTGCCTATCTTTATTTACCTTGCTTATGTTGTAGTTTTTGGTGTTTCTTTTTCTAATTAATATTCTGTATAAAAATTTTATAGATTTCAATTACTTGAATTGTATGCATGTTTAAACTTCAATCTCAAATATTTATTAACAAAAAGATATTCCCTCTATTTGAGGATAGCAATCTTTTAGTGACCTAGACACATTTGTTAAAATTACAATTTACAATAGAAAAAAGTTTCCATGACAGAGATTTCTTCCAAGCAAATACCATTTATGTGAATCCCATTTCTTTCAAGCAAAACCAGCTATCATCCACTCGAGGATTCGAGTTAGTGTCCCAATGCTGCATGTTAGGAAAAATAGGAGTAAAAAGGATATGATACTCTACTTGTACACGTTACTCCTACGAAATTGATCTATCTGTCTGGTAGGCTTATTCCACAATCAGTTCAAACTTATCGGAAATAACCTGACCAACTCTTAAAAAAGGTCATGCCTTCCCATTATAATACAGCCAACCCTGGCTATTTTTAGGTAAGTAGAGGGCCTGGATAAATGTTGTTTTCTTTGTTGCTGGTCCAACTCCACCAACTGGGTCAACGGATGGCACTAGCTCTGCTACCGTAAATATGGTCCTAAAAATCCCTATAGTAGTAGGGTGCCTGGACCAATTTGGACATTCCTCTTTTTAAGTCACGAGCATCACTTCTCCTCAGTTTCAACATTCCCTACTCGATCCTCTGTACTTTCTTCACAAATAGATTGTATACCTATCCATGTCGAATAGAAAAAGTTTGAGAGGTCCTTTAGTGAATTAGACACTTTTGTTAAAATTACAACTTACAATAGAAAAAGTTTGGGAGGGGTTTAGGTGAGGGAGCTCGAGGGAAAGGAATTAAGCCGTTAGCATTTTGAATGGGATACTTAATGGACTTCTACTGTTGGATTTATGATTAAATCATTGGCTTTTCAAAGTACACCGTTTGGTTTTTTAAGTTTGTTATAGGCATGCCATATACTTTTGCTTCCAATTGCAATCTTGGCAATGCCTCCCTCGACAAAACCATATGGATATGGCTTAATTGCCTCAATCACGAGTTCAAACAAGTTTGATCGGTAGGTTACATGAACACCTAATGATTATATTCCTGGACCTAAAACATTTTCCTGATAGAGAGTTGACAATCACATAGAATAACCTAAAACTCAAATCATAAGAAAGGTTTTTTTTTTTCTAGGCAGAGAAAATGACACCATTTCACATACATTTGTCACTTCACGCGTTCAATTACTCCACTGCCATTTGAGATTTTAAATCTCTGTTCGTTTTTGGTTTTTTTTTTCAGATAACGTGTTATTGGGCATTCCCTTCGTTTCGAAGGCCAATGATATACTTGACATCGCCACATCCTTCTAGTTTTGAAAAAACACATTTGGGTTTAGGTGATTGATCAATTATCGTTGATCCTTTTAGCCAAGGAATTTTGAAAAAACACATTTGGGTTTAGGTGATTGTTCAATTATTGTTATATGGAGATGGCTATTTTATAAATGTTTTTTTTTATTTATTTTAATTTTAGAGGTGGTCAAGCACTAGGTAAATCTATGGAAGTGTTGGAATCCCCTCATACTAAAGCAGTGGGTGCAAAGGTTTTAACAGGCATCGCTCTTATAAGAGAGGAATTTTACTCTGTAATTGGAAGAGAATGGTGAGGGTCGTGAACTTTGACTCATATGATCCTGACCTAAAACTTTGTACTTGACCCACGACTATCCCCCTCGACCTTCATCTTGTGAAGAGGCGTATTAATGGCCATTCCTAGGATCCCACCCAACTGGCTTGTTCATGGGATTATGAACGATACTTGAGACAGATAATTCATCTTCTTTGAGGAACCCCTTGGATTTCATCGCCTTAGGTGTGAGCTTCACTCTAAGATCATTATAACTGATCTTTTTCATACCTTTACTTAAGTTGCACCAGTAACAATTCCATCACCAATTCCATCACCCTTGGAAGAAGCTAGTTTCGATGGGCCGAATTTTCACTCAAAAAATCCTTGCTTTCTTCATCCAAAGTGTTCCTTATAGAGAATGTTAATTTTATTATATTTTACCACATAATAAGACCTTAGACATAACTAATCATTATAACCTGATAGACCCTAAATTGTCTCTCTTATAACTAATAATTGATGACAACCTAGAGGCCATACCCACAGTAGGGAAGCTTCACTTTGACTTACAAAGCTGCTCCACAACTCTGCAAGAGAATGTCCCAAGATCTGTAAACTGATAGTCTGTACAAGGCCAAAATATCCAATATAAAATTCTTCTCTAATAGTAATTCTGCGGTGAATTGGTTCCTCTGATCTTTCTCAAATCCCCTAGCGTTCCCGCTAATTCAAAATCCTTCCCTTTGTTTTCTATCTCAGTCTATCTTAATGGAACAAAGTCTCAAGCTCAACTTTATAGCCCACAGAAACTCTAACATTCAAACTTTTCCTATCTCCGACTAAAAATGAGGTTATGTCGTCGCTACAGGATTTTCTTCAATCCAATAAGTCTCAAATGAACTCTTTGGCTCCAATTTCAGGTCTCTACCTTAACACAAAATTACAATGGATTTATGTTCTTGGATTTATTGGTTTAAATCGTTACCATAGAACTCAATTCGAGTTTTTGTTGGTCTCTGATGGACTAGTTTCCCCCAAAACTTTATCCGTAACAGGTTTCATGTTCAACCCCATACTTATAATGAAAGGCTCACACAACAGAATACAATCTTACCTTATTCCACATGATCTCAGCGTATAAGCATAAGCTGGAGATCCAACGACTCCTGCAATTGTTGGAATAAGTGTTGCAACTTCCTTGGATCTATTTCAGTCAATTCCTCTTCTAAGACCCTCAAATCTTTAGTTCAAGATTCCTACAGACTTCTACAATTTCGTAAAGGGATTTTCCTTCCTTTATTGTCTCAAAACTTTGTGGAAAACTCTTTATAAAGCTTCGCTTGAATTTAAAAACTGTTACAACGGAGCTCAACGCCTTTTCCTCACAACACTTGGAGTGAATTTGGATCGTAAGTCCCTCTCCCTTTGTTTACTTAGGGTTTTTTTAAACGAGAATTCATAAAAGAACTCGATCCCGACTCCTTCTAAAAGCTAAGATAAACCTGTGACCGGTAAACTTGAACAAATATGGAATCCAACGCACTGATTCGCCCTTTCTCGATGGATGACAAGTTCAACACTTCATCCAATGTGCCAAATTTCATTCGACAATTTAGGATCGTTGATCTTATCATTGATCAATGATCAACAGTCCTCTTATCTCTGTATTCTGTAAAGGTTTATGACGAGAATTCATGAGGGAATTCGATCACAGAAAACTGGTAATACTATCCACAATTTCAGATGACTCGTAACTCTGTTTCAAAGAGGATATTCAATTATGAACTCCTCCAACGAGCCAAACCAAGTCTTGAACCTGCAACAAAAATTGGATGAATACCCTTTGACTAGTAGGAATCTGTCAACTCTGTTATGTTTATTAACTCAACAATTCATCACAAAGTCACACCTCGATATGAAATCTATTCAATAACACATGAAGAAAGAATGATAAACACATTGTCTCTATTGAGTCAATTATTGTACATGGATTTAGATATGTCCTCTGCCTTTTTGGCCAGATATAATCATTCAATTAGCCTTTGTTCAACTCTTTAAACCATAATTGGCTTCTCTCACACACACTTCTTTCACTCTGCCCAATTCCTCTCAAATGGCCTAATCTCACTCTGTATGGCCAATTCCCTATGGCGTGATTACTATATCGTTGGCCAACGTTTTGAATGTCTATCAAACTTACAATAAAGTAATTCTTGTATGCGTCCAATCCAATCAACAAGACCATTCATTTCATAAAAGATAGTAAACCATTTAAAATGTTCGCAAAACCCCTTAATTATAATAATTTAGCACAAGCAACATTCACTTAGATAATTGTAGTCGATTAAGCAATTATAAACATACATATTTTTCAAAAAGAGGAAATCAAGAAATTTTGCTATAAGGTGAAAACTCCACACACTCTCAACTACTTTTAGTCATCCTTCCTCCCTATCCTACTTCCATTTTTGTCTTTTGAACTTCTATCATTAGCTTAGTGCATATAGTAAAAGATTCCATATTTACTTCTGAATCGCAGAGTTGAATTTGAAAATTGCATCGTTTTTTAGGAGCATATCAGTCATCAAAAGTTAAAGTTAGGATTTTGCATTATCTTCATATTTACTTTCTCTTGCAGAGTCATAACATCATTGGTTTCATCATCATATACCTTGTTGAGTAATCACGGCCATAAAATCAACGCTATAATTTAAAATTTATTAGTAATGATTTTATTTTCTAGGGTGCACAAACTAGTCTAGGATTTAGTGCCTTGGAATAGAATTTTTTTGAGTAAACTTCTCCAAGGCAATTAAATCAACATATGTGTCTGAGTGAAGGAGTGGAGAAATCCATTGTATAATTGGTAAGATCAGGAGGCTCCGCTCACACCGGAGTTAATCACGAGGTCGCGCGAAGTTGGATGAAGGGATATCCCTCGGATACTCGCCTAGCGTCAGAGATACTTTTGTGGATGTATTCATATTTGGGGATCTTGCTAGTGCCCATACCTCCGTGAGAGGCAGTGCTTTCAAGGTTTCGGGCTTTTCTACCCTGCCCATACGATGATCCGGACTTACCACTGCACGCCTGTGCATCGATTATACAGTGGTTTATTAGTTGCTTGACTTTAGGTATCTCATAGGTTACTTGTAGGGGTTATTCTGAAGGTACCCTGGGTCAGATAGGGGTCGGACAGCACACAGCCTTTATGGAGGATTACCTCTCTGGGGGGATCTGACCGACTGGTTGTTAAGCCCACGAGGGCCCCTATAACTGATTATGTTACCTCTGATCTTTAGCAGGGAGTCTCAAGTCCCTCTTGGATGAGACATACCTTCTTTAGGGAGGGAGGCCATTCTACCACTTTAGCCCATTTGCATGCATTTTGGTCATTTGACTTTTGGTGTGCTCTTTGCTTACTAGTTGGCCTTAGGATATATTTTAATCTTTAGAGTCTTAAGTCATCGTGGAGTCGGACCAGCCGCCCCACAGGTCCCGTCGCTTGTTACAGTTACCACCGGATTTCGTGTCTTTACCTTCTAAGAGGCGTAGAGTCATTACACGTGGTACACACACATCCACTACTTAGACTTGGGATTCTACAAGGATGAGTATTGTAGTTAATGGCACCCCTTCAACTCCTGCAACATCCATGGTTGCGGTACCTAAGGCACCTATCATTACCATGGCCCGACCTATAGTTACTGCTCATACTATCGCCTCGAACCCCTTTGGGTCTCTAGGCCACTCACCGGGCTACAATGTTCGGTCCATCCCTATGGCTTCTAGTCCATTTTCTTATGGTATGCCTAACTTTTCCTCGCAATTTTCGAACTCAATCCCAGCTGCTAGCCCTAATGCTAGCATTGGGCTTGGGGGCAGTGCACCTCTTCACACTCCCTTTTCATTTGGTGGATCCCAAATTCCTCAAATGACTCATAATATCGGAGGTATGTCTGCTTTTAACCTTGGGTCCAATCCTCCTACTTCTGGGTGGAACAGTCAAATTGGCGGACAAGCTTCGGCTTAAGTTCCATCCTACAATCCTACCTCCTCGACACAGATTCCGACCAATACATTTGGCATGACGAATCCGCCTCTATCCTCTGGTTTCCAACCTGGGGGAGGTCAATTTCACACTTTGGGAAACCCCCAACCTGGATCTAATCTGGCTGGGGGCAATTTCTATAACCCTCAACAGAACATTCCAGCTGGAATGATGCCCAACCCACCTTATATGAATCAGCCCGGAGAAGGGCCTTATAATGTCACACAGGGCCATGGTGTTTACCAGAACCCTAGATGATCGTTGAATCCGCAAGCGCAATCTTTCCCAGGAGATTGGGGCCATATGTCACAACTCCGCCTCCCTTTTCTAGCCACGTTTAATCTGTCAGATTTGTCTAAGTTAATGAATGACCCTGTGAGTCACGATCTTACATGGCCCCCGGTCCCCACCAAACTTCCTTCAAACGTCCCAAAGTTTGAGGGTAAGAATGGAGAGGATCTTGGTGATCACATCACTACCTTTCACCTTTGGTGCTCGTCAAACTCCCTTAATGACGATTCTATTCGTTTGAGATTATTTCAATGCACTCTTATTGGAGTTGCTGCGAAATGGTATATTGAGCTACGAAGGGGGGCATATGGTACTTTTAATCAGTTGGTGATGGTCTTTCTTAACCACTTCCAGTTGCCCATTCATTATGATACTGGTTTAGAGTTCTTGTTTACTTTATGCCAGGATACCGCCACTCATATCTCGGACCATATCCAGGAGTGGCGTAGACGAAAGAGGTTGATTAACACCCTTATACCCCCGGCCTTTCTCTTAGAATGGTTCCTTAAGTCTTTGCATCCGCCTATCTCAAAGGACGTTGCTACTTCTGGGGTTACCAATGAGGAAGAAGCTATCTTTAAATCCCAACAGTTAGATTTGATATATGCTCAATCTGGGCTGCTATACCACCTCCTTCCAGACGCACCACGGTCTACTTATGACCCTAGACAAAAGCTCGGACCTCATGTCAATGGCATTGTAGGTTCCACCAATGTAAAGTCCACAGACTCAATGACAAACCAGATAAAAGAGTTGTCTTTAAACCAGTCTATAGGAGGACCATCTTCGTCTGTATCCTCCAATCCCACTCAGTCGGCAGATGTACACTCAGTGCAATCGTCGACCAACCCGAATGGTAACCAACCACCAGGAGGGAATAAGAAGAAAGGACGTAATAACCGTAAGGGTGGGAAAAATGGCAATAAAACCAAGGACAATAATGAGAAGACAGGTAATAATGTTGGAGAGGGCAAACAAAAAAAACGTAAGGTGAAGTTTCCCTGTAAGTTTTGCACAGATGATCACCTTACTCATTTGTGCCCCAAACTTGTAGAAGCTGCAAGGCTTTTAGCTCTACCGCCCGCCGTGTTGACGAATCCATTCCCACACAATCAACACTTAGCCTCGATTTCCTCGAACGCCGAAAATGCGGTTGGTGGAGGTCAAAACCAGCAATCGCAAGATAGCGACCGTCTATGTATCAATATGGTCGATGCAAAAATTGAGATAGCCACTCGATCTCGAGACTATAGTTCTAAACAAACTATTCCTGATCTAGAATCTCGTCCTCCTCCCCCGGAGACGACTTTACAAATTGAGAAACCAGAGCCACCGCCTCGTATTCCAAAAGGAGTACTCAAGAGCTCTACCCATAATCCAAATGCTAGAGCCGCCCAGAACTACTCTATTGTTGAGGACTTGGACCAAACCCCTTGTGTTATGTCGGCTTTGGAGGTACTCCAGACGTTTCCTTCACAAAGGAATGCCTTACTCTCTGCTCTACTCTCTGCTCTAGGAGCTCTAGAACCCAGTGGCTCGAATCTTATCAAGTTTGACATCACAGATGTTAAGCCTTGCTTGCCTTACCATGTGGCTTTCCAAATCCATGTGGATTATTCAAAGTATACCATCAAACGTGCGGTTGTTGATGAAGGCGTCACTACATGTGTGATGTCCTTCGTTTGTTGGAAAGCTATTGGTTCTCCGACTCTTTCCAAGTCATCGAACATGTTGACTACTTTTGACGGTCATTCTTCCGCCCTCACGGTATTCTCCCTGCAAGATGGTAGAGGTGGAAGTAGATGTAGTGGATGCACCTCTTGATTATAACTCGTTACTAGGCTGCAATTGGACTTATGCTATGACCGTCGTCGTATCGTCTGTTTTCCGTACTCTCTATTTTCCTCACGAAGGGAAAATTGTGATGATCGATCAATTATCCTTTGCGTACCCTAGCCCTAATGCATCTCTTGGACAATCGACCCCTGTGATCGACAATTCTCGGTCAGCAACCGAGAATGTTGGTGTTGGAATGTATTCTTCCCTTATGGGTACTTTCGACTTCTCAACACCAAACCATCAAGTTTATGCCATGTCCAGTAGGCTTGTCTCGACTGGGAGGTCCATCCCTTTCCGCACGTCTTATTTTGATGATCAATGGACCCAACCTTCCCTGACTTTGTCTTGTGAAGAACAGTCGCATGCTGGGATGGCCATGCCAATACCAGCAGCAGAGATTGTGTATCAAGTTGTTCTCGACTCTTCTGCTGATCCTGATCCTGTTCCCTTGCCAACAGACGAGGACGATCTCGTGTCTAGGCCCTTGTGGGCCACCTCGTTGTCTTGGTCACATGATTGCCTCGATGGGACTTTGCCTTCGGACGAAGCCATCATCGAAGCCATGAACGGTTCCGACAAACCTTGGGATGATATGCATCATCGTTCTTATTTTCTCCCAGAGCTTGAAATAATCGAACAAGACGACTTTCGGTCTACTTTGAGTGAGATAGTCAGTCATGTCATAGTTCCACTTGATATGTACGGCATTTATGCCCAAGGAAGCATGGCGAGTATCTCTCCTACCATCCATATCGACATCTCTCATACCCCTGGTAAGGTTAAGAATGTAAATACCAGTGTGGATTGTTCGCCAGAGGAAATCCTGATCTACACCGAGCTCTCCAAGGAATTCCGAGACGTATTTGCTTAGTCCTATGAAGAGATACCAAGGATCGACCCTCGTATTGTCGAACATGAAATTAAAACTTATTTGGATGCTAAACTTGTTCGGCAACGTCTTATAGTTGTTAACCCTCGAAAGGCCCCTACTATTAAAGCAGAGGTGGAGAAGCTACTTAAAGATGGCTTCATCTACCCAGTTCCTTTAACCGAATGGGCATCCAACCTCGTTCCCATAGATAAGATGCAAGGAACCATCCGTGTATGTATGGATTTCCGTGACCTGAAAAAGGCTTGTCTGAAAGACAACTTCCCCACACCTTTCAATGATCAAATTCTCGACGAGTGTGCAGGAAGCGAAGTATTTTCTTTTATGGATGGATTTTCGGGATACAATCAAATTCAAATTAAACCCAAGGATCAACACAAGACAACATTCATTCGTCCTTGGGGTATTTTTGCATACCAGAAGATGCTTTTCAGCCTTAAAAACGTCGGAGCAACCTTTCAACGTGCCATGACTTTCACATTTCATGATCTTAAGCACATAGTCGAAGCTTACCTTGATGATTTTGCTGCTCACTCTCGCAAGAAAGTTGATCACGTTACTCACCTTTGGCTTGTTTTCGAAAGATGTCATTATTATAGGATCTGGTTGAACCCTCACAAATGCATCTTTTGCGTTAAGTCTGGTCGTCTTTTAGGTTTTCTAGTTTCTGAGACTGAGATCATGGTAGGTCCACTTAAGGTTGAGGCAATACTTCAGTTGCCTCCCCTGCGCACGATTAGACAACTTCAAGGTCTATAGGGGAAAGCTAACTTTCTTCATAGGTTTATAGTGAACTATGGTACTATCACTAAAGGTTTCATGCGTCTCTTGAAGAAGGACACCCCTTTTATCTAGGATGAGCGAGCCCTGTTATCCCCGATATCTAGGGATAACTAGGAGATCATGTCTCGAGGCCCACATGGTCCTAGACATGGAGTACCGAGAGCAGGAACGACTTGAGCATGGTCCTGGAGGACCCATCTCTTCTTCTCAGCCAGACTTGTCCTGCCAGCAGTACCAGCCTCCATCACTACCGGCCTGGGCTTGCATCAGAAAAAGCTCTTGCTCCATGAGGTAATTGGTCCGAGGTATCATGG
>JZKD02S1674826.1:388057-399208 GCA_000966675.3 Picea glauca
TATCCATCTTTCTCTTCATCTTGAACATTTCCATTATGCATCTTTAGGAGCCTCCTGCCCCTGTATAAATACTGGATATTGTCTGGTTCTTATTGATTGTCACCATATCATAAGCCTTCTCATGATGTCTAACTTCTGCAAGTCAAGGCATAAGTTCTTTCTTCCGAGACCTGTAAACTTACTTACAGTATGCTTTCTAAGATATGTCACTTAGCTAATTAGTTAGTAACAATAAGCAGTAATAAAACTATATCATGATTCCTATCAGAGTAGTACACATCTTTTCTTATAATCATTAACCCCTAAAACATAAAGCTTATAATCATTACCACATATAACCCCTGTAATCCCTAACCATAGCACTTAATATATAAGTTATCCCTCATAGCCCCTAGCAATTGATATTTATAACCTTAATGGATACATCTCAACCCATATAATCCCTGATCATTAACACCTAACTAATATATCCTTAACAATATCTAACACCCAACCCTTAATTTTTGTATAACTTTCATACCATATATCACATATCACCTCTTCCCTATAACCCTTAATCCAATAAATCCTAACCCTTAATTCTTTTAACCCCTACCTATTAACCCTATAATCATTAACCATTTCAACCCCTATAATCCCTGACCGTCAACACCTAACTCATATATCCTTAACAATATATAACACCCAACCCTTAAATTTTTTATAACTTTCATACCATATATCAGATATCACCTCTTCCCTATAACCCATAATCCAATAAATCCTAACCCTTAATTCTTTTAACCCCTACCCCTAATCTAATAAGTCCTAACCCTTAATTCTTTTAACCCCTACCTGTTAGCCCTATAATCATTAACCCTTGTAACCCCTAAAACATAAAGCTTATAACCTTACCACCTATAATCCCTAACCATAGCACCTAATATATAATTTATCGCTCATAACCCCTTACATTTAACCCCTACCTGTTAACCCTATAATCATTAACCCTTGTAACCCTTAAAACATAAAGCTTATAACCTTACCACCTATAATCCCTAACCATAGAACCTAATATATAATTTATCGCCCATAACCCCTAACATTTGATATTTATAAGCTTAACAGATACATCTCAACCCCTATAATCATTGACTGTCAACATCTAACTCATTTATCCTTAACAATATCTAACACCCAACCCTTAAAACTTATATAACCTTTGTACCATATATCCCATATCACCTCTTCCCTTAACCACTAATCCAATAAATCCTAACCCTTAATTCTTTTAAGCCCTACACATTAACCTCTATAGCCTCTAACCCATATAACCCATATACCCAACCCTTAAATCTTTTATAACCTTTATACCATATATCCCATATCAAGTCTTCACTATACCCGTAATCCAATAAATCCTAACCCTTAATTATTTTAACCCCTACATGTTAACATCTATAGCTTCTAACTCATATAACCCATATAATCCTTAACCTCTAATACATGTAACCTTTGACAATTATAACCACTAAACCTTATAACTCATATAATCCTCATCCTCATAACTTCACACCCTCAATTCTTATTCTTTATAATATTTAACACTTAAAACATTATAACTCATGAAAACCATATTTCTTATAATACCTAAAAAAAATATTTTTTATAATATTTAACACTTAAAACATTATAACTCATGAAAACCATATTTCTTATAATACCTAAAAACACCTAAGTTATACAACCCTTAATATTACTCCTAATCCTAATATTACTTGTAAACTATAATATAACCCCTTATCAATATAAAATGACTCCTAATCCTAATATTAGGTATAAACTATAATATAACCCCTTACCAATATAAAATGGTTCCTTAAACTCTATAACCAATGACCCTTATAAATGATAATCTGTCTAATGTAGAACCCTTAACAATTATAACCCAAACCCTTAGTCAACTAAAACCCGTAACTTCCATCACCTAACAACCCATATCATCCATATTATCTTAAACCTTATTCTAACACTTAACCCCAATAAATCCTAACACCTAAAACCTATAATCCATGTCCCATAACCTCTAATCCATGTTTATGATAAGCCCTAAAACTCCTGTAATGTACCCCAAAATCTACACAATAAAAAAATTCTCCTTTCTCTTATAAGGATACTTCGAGTTAATCTTTTGTCTTCCAAACCTTTCAAGCATTTGTTAACTATACTTCAAGATAGTCCTCTTGCCTTTTAATTTTCTTTTTATAATTCATAACTTGCATTTTCTTTTCTTGTCATGGGGTTATAATATATAAGAATGCATACACATAAGCTAACTTTATCCTGCCCTCGGCAAAAGTGCAAGAATAACCTAAAAACTAACCACCAGAATCGCTCTTGGAACTTACATCCTAAAATATGATCAGTTAGATACATATTATTTTAGGATTCTGTCCTATTCGCGCAAGTCATAGGATTTACTATGGTAACCACTAGATAATATTTAAACAACCCTTGACACACAGTAACGTTCTAGACATGTAACCGGGTCTCCATTCGCATAGTTAAAAAAATTAGCAATGCCACCAGGGCGCATGGGTATTAAACTCAGAGTGGCGATGACTGACATTTTGGCGTAGCTAAACACTTTCTTGTCGTTAACAAATTTATGCTAACTAACTTGAGTAAGGAGTAAGACGATGCTAGGAAACTTCAACTTGTAACAAGAATGGTAGGAGGCGGGTTGTAACCCTACCTGATCCACCCATGTACTTCATCATTAATAACGTTAATAACGCTGGAGGAAAACTTGCAGAGATTGTCATTATCTCGACTTGAATGGCCTACTTGCGACATTTATGGAATACTGTAGTGTGCTCTTGGGTCCAGTACTCGGCCTATGTGCCCCACTGTATCCTTGACAGCTTGCCATATTCACATGGCTCGAGTACGGTTGCCAACCATCGCCATTAACTCCATCCGAAGGGGGTTTTCCTACGTTATTGTTTCATTTCCCTCTTTGGCTCTGCGTATTTGTGAAATGTTGCAGACCTCTCCTGTCGTTGTTCACCACAAAAACGTAGCCGAGACTCTTGGGGCTTGGGTTCGTGCTTAGGTGGAGGAAACAATAGAAGGACCTTTCAGTCGGCCATCATCTTCTGTGAGGTAAGAAATTCTTCGATCGTTTGACCGAGCTCTCTGTATCATGTAAAGGGTTACTTCATGTGCTATCGTTATGTGTTTAGTGGTTTTCTATCTTATTGAAAGGTTGTCGTTATCCATCATAGGTTTCCTCTTAGCTCTGTACCAGTCCTTTATATTTTTCCTTTTGAAAGCAAGACCATTATACCCTGTGAAAAGTTTTCGTTACTCGTTCTGCATTCTTTAGTAATTATGTCTTCGGGACGTACCCCCTTTTCTTTATTTGAACTCTTGGAGATCTCTGTTGCTTGGCCTCGCTCCATGTCTAGTTCCATGGCTGACTGTATGATTTCGTGAGTCTTGTATCGTATTTTCCTATCCTGGCGAAATCATAAGATTTTTCGACCATGTAGAAAAATAATTACCTCACGTTGTTTATGATTTTGAGTTTTCGTTTGGCTGCGTTCAAATCGCTTGGCTCTATAATCGACAGTTGAAGTCCTCGCGCTACTAATGTTTTCGTTTCTATCTAAAGCAAACTCACCCTCAAACAATCGTAGTTTGTCCTACTACCTGAATACATCAGTATTCTTCGGTTCTTTACCAGGTTTAATATAATGATACTACCGTAATAAGAAATTATTAAGGGTTGTATATGAATCTGCGTTTGTTGTAGTAGTGAGAGTATCTTGGTTAGCTCTCGGGTTTTCCTTACAGGGGTCGGAACCGAATGAAAATTCAACCTATTCTCAACTTCATTACTTTTTATGAGTTGTTATATAAATGCTTTACTTCCTGTCAGTTTTCTTCTTTTAATGAATTCTTACTCGGCACTAATGATGGGCCTCGTTTTCACTGTGAGGGTACCCATCAGGCAGTTCTCCTCCTTCCACCCTCTTCGGGTTCGTGGAAAAGAACAGAGGAAAACGGTCTGTCACCAGAGGCCCGAGTTAAGTATCGACCGATGTACTTCTATGCTTGTCTTTCAATAAGTAGATTATCTTTGATAATTTAGTTCTAGGTTTCCGTTAAGAATTTTTATTATCCCCTTGGTATAAATACTAACAGAAAAATTCCTTGCTTCCTTTCAGGTTTAGTACCTCGAAGCTTCAGATCTTGGCGTTCCTGGACAAAAGGTATTCATGTTCCTGCACAGTAATTCCATTTAATTTGAAGCCCCGTAATGTTTGGAAACCCAGTGTGTGTGTAAGGCTAGTCATTCCTTTAGTTTCTGATCCGGATGGAAGAAAGAAAAATGTAACAAGTTTATTTTTATATTGAGTTACAAGTGTTAGTCGCGTATACTCGAAATGATAAGAAAAAGACTTTCAACGGATTTGATCCCTGGTTGTGGATACACTGTTTAACTACTGCATTTGTATTATTTTTATATATTTTCAACTCGATTATTCCGATACTTATATGCTTCCAGAATCTTCGTTGTACCAGTGGAACTAATGAATTTCCCTTGATATTATCGTTGTCTGACTTGTACAGAGTTTGAATTAGTTATTGTTGTTAATAGGATTAGGAAATTTTGAATTCTAGCGTCTTATATAATATATAAAAAGGGATTCCAGATTTTCTAATTTTCAAAATTTGTCGATCTCTTTATGCATCTAGCATTTTCGTTTGCATGGTTGTAGCTACATACTGTTGGACAGTATATGAACAGACATATATATTATTCACTGTTTCTGTTGTAGACAGTCCACTTCAGTTTTTCTGTAACGCCTGTACAGATTTCCAAATAATATATATATATGCAATATGCCTGTATATATTTCTATACGCATATCATAAAAACTCCTGTCATACATGGTGTATTTGTTTGATTCTGAATTTACATGTACATAAGTGGAGACTCATTTGTATACTATAACTACCTACAGGAAATATAATTATTCATAGATATCGGTATACTTGATCCCAATCGCATCATGCAAACATTAATTTACTCAACAGAATTAATTAAAAGTAAGATGTAGCCTACAGTTTATCCTATTACAAGAGTAATAAAATCTATAGAACTAGTCTTTCTAGTTAATACATCCAATGACATTAGTATTTACTCAGCACTATGTCCCAACAAAAAGAATACATTCCTAACTATTGATTAGGAGGTATTTGGTCAGTCTTTAATCACAACAACATTCGACCAGAATTCATTCATAGAAGTAAACAAAATGAAGATCTATCAGTTATCATAGCATTTAACCAGAGAAAGAGTAGAATAACATATCTGAATCATTTCGCGGGAAGACAAAGGGAACAGCCACATTCCTCCCAACCGTAGAACAGGGCAGCCAAAATCTCTTGTCCTATTCACCCCCTAGCTTGACCATGAATCCAAACTTGGAATTTCCTCTTCAGCAATGTCTTCCTCTGTCAGTAGTCTTCTCCTTGCCTCACACTCAACAAATAGTCCTCATAACAACAAGCAATCTGTAGTTCTTTCCCCGACATACTAGACAGTGTCCTACCTCCTCACATATGCCATATATCAAAAATTTATTTTTGCCTAAGTCTTTTCCCTCCCTTGGGGAGTTTTTGCAGCTTTCCAAATCCCTGATTTTCAGGGGCTGCCAATGGCCAAATTCCTGATTTGCCACTTGTAACAATCAGCCCTGAAGTAGTTCCAACATGTTCCCCACTCATGGAGTCATGGTCAGTTGATTTTAACATGGTTGTTCCATTTGTCCTCCTACAATAATTATAAAATATTATGTTTTCATACAAGTGTCATAGTCAAATAGTTAGTTGGGTTAAATTACTTCTCTGCCCAACAGTCATAATCATTAATTACAATTTACCAAATTCGAAATTCAGAATTGCCATAAATGGCAAACATTTTCCAAATTCGAATTTACCAAAAACGGAATAATTTTTCGAACAAATTTCAAATTCTAAAATAATTTATTTTGGGGGATGTCACAACTCCTCTCAACCTTGAACCTTAACCCCAAAGTACTATAACCCCTAATACTTATAATCCATAAGCCTAAAACATTATAACTCATAACCCGTATATATCTCCTAACATATAACCATTTATCCTTACAACCCCATAAATTCTAACCCAAATCACCCAAAACCAATATAACCATAAATAACTAACACATCCATGTATACCTGCCGCTATGCAGGTATAATAAAATAATAGTTGTAGCAGTTTTTGACATGGTTTTGCAGCGAGTAAGACTCTACCGACTTTGGCTAAATAGAGAATTGTGTCACATGTAAAATCGTATTCTGAAATTTCGTGGACATGATGTTTTGGCGGGATATGCATCCAAAGTATCAGTAATGGTAAAATTGCGTTGTAGTTGACTAATCTCATAACACTAGAGTATGCTTTGTTTGGCAGATTATGCTCCGAAAATGCTAAATTGACTATGAAATATCGATTTGCTTCTTTGTTGTTGGGCCTTGGTTTATGTTACTGCAAATTCTAATTATACTAACTGCTATGAGAGTGGAAGTATTATGATGAAAACCGGGAAGAAAAGTTCACCGCAATCATAATGGGACACAAATTTATGATGATTTCGCGAAATCATAATTTTAACTGTTATTTATTAATAAACATTGTAAGATCCTATGCAATACAGCAACAATTTTAGTGGACATATTAAATAACCCGACCCTGAACAGATTTTATAAGCGGCACGTCAGAGGAACCCTAAAGCCTCAAATTGAAAAACCAGAGACGAAAAACCCATCGAGCAAATCTAATTTACTCATTAGATAGATCTCGCAACGCAACTATAAACCAGTTACATAGCTAGGGATTAGAGAGCTCGCAACTATAAACCAGTATAAATTCATGGGGTAAACTAAATGGCAAAACTAAAAACAAAGATACATTGAGATTCAAAACCTGGACTCGTAGAATTGCAACCTCGTTGTTAACCCTGCAACGCGAATCGGCTGAAGAAGTTGGAAGGGATTGAGTGGTTTATGCAGGGCAAAGTTCTCAAACCCTCGGTTTTGTTTATGGATTTCAAAATATTTTATATTTTCTTTTATTTGGGAGGACGGCATTTGTCCCTCTCCAGGGTTTAGGTGGCACAATATGTTTAATTCAGACATGCGGGGATAGTTAAGATGGTGATAAAGATCTTTGAAGGAAAAATAATTGTTGAATGTAACTATGCGATGATGAAGGGTGGTCCAATAAATCAATCCACGAAGACCAGGCCACCGGACACACATTTAATATATTTTGATTCTGACATTAAAGAGAAAACTTACTCTGTAGTTGTTTGCATTTTTATGCTTTATTTCCCGTACAAAGGTGACATTAAAGGGAAAGCCACGAGGTGGCAAGTCCATGCCTACAACATAGAGTTTCTTTGTGACAGGTTTTAGTTCCAAAGTCCTTGAAACATATTGAATTTGGTATCCTTGAGGAGAAATTTGGTATCCACAGATCGACTTTCTTTGCAAGCAATGTTGCTCGTAGCTATGACATGTATTTTTTTGTTCTTTTAGCTAAAACCAAAAAAGTGACGAGGGCTCTACTGCAAGAGCAAAGCCTGGAGCTGGTGCAAACGCTGGGAAAAAAGCGGAAGGATCAGAAGGATCGGTCTAGTAGAGAAGATGATGTCTCCACCAAGCAGCCATAAGAGATGCCAGAAATAGTATTTTTCTCTATAGCCGGGATGAGAAGGATTCAAACTAGCAAATATGGGCTTGGTGGTACCGTTTATCCACTAGAAACTATAGGAGCCGAGTGAGAGCTTGTTCCAGCATCCAACCTAGTTGCAACCATCCTCAGCATCATCTCCCAAGGTAGCAATAGCAATAACACTGCATGAGCTGAGTGAGAGCTTATTCCAGCATCCAACCTAGTTGCAACCATCCTCAGCATCATATCCCAAGGTAGCAATAGCAATAACACTGCACAATTGGCATTAAACACAAAGCATTACACCTTTGAATTCAGAGACAAACATTGCACCTTCTTTGAATTCAACTTGGGAAAAGTTTTATTTGGGTGGGTTTTGTCTGTGCATGACAGAGGTTGTCTTCCATCCACTTATATCTTCTTCTCCATTCAGATCCTCTCTCCCGTCATAAACTCTATGAGTAGTTGTGAGTCAATTTCTCTGCCAGTGATATAATACTATTTTCATGTTAAATTTGAGGTCGAGATTACGGTTGCAACATGTATATAACTTGGGGAAGCCAAATTCTGTTTTCTTCAAGATCCCAAGCCTCATGAATTCTCAAGAAATCTATCAATATCTCTGGTAAGATTTTTGAGCTTTGTGTCACATAATTTCGATATAGCTTCATAGGTGGTTAATTTGTTTTAGCCTTTCGTACAGATAAATATTGTCCGAAACACCTGGAGAGAATTCGACAAAACTGGTTGCCAAACCTCATTTTAGTTAAAGGCTAACCTCCTACTTCTTGATGAAGCGCTTCATGCACCAACAGAGTCTGCTAGGCAAAGAGCTCTAATCTTTAGTAGTAATCACAATTAACTGCAATGTAAGTTTTCTAAACAAACACAACCCAAAGAGCTCCAATCTTCACTACTAATCACAAGGAACTGCAAGGTAAGTTTTCTAAATGAACACAACAAACTATTGAGATCGCGGACAGCATGTATCCGCACCTTTGGAATACACCAGAATATATCTGTAGTCTCTAAGGAAAAAATACAATAGGAAAACAAGGCAATCGACACAAACATTTTCTAATAACATAACTGCAATTATTATTCCTTTGGCTCTCCGCAAATATCCCCACACAGCGAGGCATTCACACTGACATGCAAATGGGCAGCATAATGTCACCCTCGGCTCTAGCTACAGAAAGCCTTTTCCTACAAAAGAATTCCCCCCCTTAATTACAATTAACAATTGGAACAAGGCCACGGATCTCATGATTATTCAAAACAAGATCCGATTTAACTCTGTCAAAATGCACTGGTATATCCCTTGAGAGGGATTTCGTTCAACCTTACTATCACTACTACAACTGTAAACAATATATGTGATTCTTGAATTTTCAAACATTATTTTTTACTGTAATTTTAAATTTTAAAATAATATTACCTAGTCAATTTGCCTGCCTTATGGACTGTGTTTTTTTAGCCATGACCATGGTTATTGCATATAGATGACAGTAAAAAAAAAAATGTTTCCAAATAGTGGTGATGCAGAGCTCTTGGCCTCTCCATAAATTTAGAAAACCAAGGACCAAGGACACACTCACAGTTGTGCTTTAAAAATCCAGACAGGAAAGAAAAAATGTTACTAATTTCCAAGAGGACAGTTCCTCAGGAAAGAAATTTTCATTCCAACAAAATGGGAATGAAAATATAGGTTGGCCTTCCGGTTGGGGGAACTGTGCAAACGAAGAAAGTGAACATAAATCGTCTTTTTCTGATGTCATGGTATCTGATAACAGCTTCAAAATTAAGAAGACTCTTGAAAAACTTGTACCTCTTGGAAAAACAAGATCATTTAGCAGAATCCAGACAGAAGCACATCCTAGAAATACTTTTCAGCAGGTAGAACGGGATCAAAAGATAGGCAAAGATTCACAAGCTACTGGTTGGGGTGTGGATTGGCAAGCAGAGGTTCAAGAAACAAGTTCAACCAGAGAACAACCTATCGTGAAAAGTATTCATGTTGAGAGTAGCACTCAAGATACACTAACTAAAAGTAAAAGTCCAACTGCAATCATAAGCTGTCATGTTTCGAATATTTCTGATGAGGATGCAACAACAAATAGACATAGCAGTGTAATTGAAACAAATGATAAGGTGATAGATTTATTAAAAGGTGAATATTCTGATGGATCGGAGCCATACTCAGAGTCAATCATTGTAAAACATGGTTGGGTGGGATGTATCATGTAATAACAAAAAACTTGTTTCTGAAAGCTATGTTGTGAAGTCTTTGAGCTCTGATAGTCTGGCCAGTCCAACCTGGGGTGGATTTTCGGAAGGAAAGCATGATAAATGCGATAGATCTTTATCTGGTCATAGCGACAAATTCAAGCCAACAGGTGCAAACATAGTCCCATTAGGAACAAGATCATACAGAAGAGCCCAGCTAGAAGAACATAATAGAAATACTATACAGGAGTCAATAAAGGATCAAGCAGTAATGAAAGTGATGCAACCAAAGAAAAGGCTTCTAGGTTGTCATGTTGAAGAAGCTAGGAGGCTGGACAACTGCAGAATCTGATGGGGAATGTAAGCATGCAGAATTTGACATTCAAAATACATCAAGTTTGGAAAAAGAAATCATTCCTAGCGAAAACTGTCACAAACCAAGAACATCAGGAGAGGATACAGTCACACCTAGCAATTGCGACATGGAAACAGAAGAAAGTGTTGGTTTGACTGTAAAACAGGGACAAGATTCAGATGGGTGGAATCAAAGACCAGAGACAATAACCGTAAGACCTACCTTGAAAGGTTGGCATAACGAACATGTCACCTATGACAGCAAAACACCCACAGCATCGGGTTGGGAAGTAGAGAGTGTAAATAATCCAGTTAAAAATTCTTGCATGAAAAAAGGTATGGAATATGGAAGGACCAGCAAAGGTGCATGTGGTATTTCTTCATTGCAGTCTATCAAAAAGGATAAGGTGCATCGGGACTATAAAAATCTGACTGCCAGAAAATGTGCTCCCAGATCATGTAACTCTAGAAGTTCTGCAGAGCAAACCTCTAATAGTTCTCCCAAATTGCAGCAGATTTTTCAGGAAATCAATCCTTTACTCCATTCAATGAGAACAATTCTTCATTTCAGAAGGTAATGAAAACTTTTTTGTCAGATACCATATGCAATGAGAATCAAAAGTACAAATCCTATATTAACATGTATTATTGTTTCAGTACTTAGTACAAGCATAATTTTATTGAGTAATGGTAAAATAATCATAACCAATGAAGGTAATGCTTTGGCGTATTTTAGCATGAAGCTCTCAGGTTATTGTGCAAAAGTCATGCTAATTTATTGTGTTTTAATCCATTTCTTCAATATGGGAAGCTATCTTTAG
>JZKD02S1674826.1:401228-430426 GCA_000966675.3 Picea glauca
CTACCAGACTCTCATTCCCCACATGCCTATTCCGCCCGGGAGTATACACCTTCACACGCACAGTCCATCGGTGCTAAACTCCCTCTCTGGGTCTCGGCAACAGGCCGGATCAGAAGTCTCAGAGCCTGAAGTTGGTGCTGGACACTCTCTGGAAGAAACCTCTTCCAACAACATCCACCTCCCTCACCTAGAGAGAGATCACACACAGGCACAATCACCACCTGCACTAGACAACAATTCACGCGCAATCCATCTCTGCATGACCACCACAGTCAACCGAGAATACAGACTCAGACCTCTCAGAACAAGCTCAGCAATGGCAGCTAGGTCTCACGGTGTTGATTTTCGGCATCTCCTGAGAAGCAATTTTCGCAGGGAATTACCCAGACTGGCCGAATAATGGTTGTTTCTCTTCCCCCCTACCCAGGATAGACTCCCGTTCTGGTGTCGGGAATACGTGACAGACAATCCACGCAAGGGTCAACGCAGGTTCAGACGGTTCAGAAGATGTACGAGGGTGTTTCTGCAGGGGTCAAATCCGTTCCTCCTGGCAGTCCGTGAGTCGTAATGGAGAAGAGAACCCCCAACACGACTCATCGCGGCTTTTATTGCATGGCCAGGGTTGACTCTTGTCACCCACGCGACTGCATGTGTTCCGGTAACGTGCGTGCTTCCCACAATTTGGAAATCGCACGTCCTTTCAAAAAGGACTTAGGTTAAAACATATAATGCACATATCTTTTGGAATGATATTAAAATATTATTCCCAAGGCTTAAGCCCTCTAAGCTCAACACTTAGCCCCTTTTTCCCACCTCCAGCCCCTAATTCCTTACCCATTCTGTGGACGCTCGGTCCCCCTTCACTCATTCATCGTGGTCGGTTTGCACCTGGCGGTGTTTATATTTTATTAATCATTCTGCATATATATATATGCAAATACATCAGCAGGCTCCTGGCCTTCAACACTTAGGCTCCCTGGCCTAACAACACATAAGCCTACCAGTTATACAAAACTTGGCTCACCAGCCTATAAAACATAATTACAATTCTTTTCAAAACATGGTTTACAATGGGGTTTGGCCTTGGGGACACTACAGTACCTAGCCAAGTATTCTGTTGTTTCTCCCTTCATATTTGGCCAGTAAAATAGTTTTCTAAGAGTTGTTATTATTTTCTGGTATCCTGGATGGCTAGAATATGGTTTTTTATGCACTTCATCCAAGACTATTATCTTTAACTCTGTTGAATCTGGTATATAAAGTCTATTTTTAAATCATAATAGTACATTTTTGTCGATACTCAAATCTGGTTTATCTAAGTTTGCGGTACTATCTTGTAATTCTGCCATTATCTTAGTGTAATTTTCGTCGTTAATACCTGTCATCCTTATTCTTTGTCCCAGATCACTTTCTGCCCTGTTGATATTTATCTCAAATAACCCATGGACTCTTTTGCTTAATGCATCTGCTACCTTATTTTCCTTACCCTTGATATGTCTGACCTCGAAGTCGAATTCGCTCAAAAAGGCTAGCCACCTTGTTTGCCTTGCATTAAGATCTGGTTGGCTAAACAGATATTTCACACCGCTATTATCCGTCAATAATAGAAATTTTATGCCCATTATGTAGTGTCGCCACATTTTTAAGGCATGTATTACTGCTGCCAATTCTAATTCATGAGTGACATAATTTCGCTCGCATTCTTTTGATTTTCGGGACTCATAACAAATCACATGTCCTTCCTGAGTTAGGACACCACCTAGTCCTTCTTTACTCGCATCAACACAGATGGTAAAGCCTTTATCTAGGTCTGCTACCTTCAAGATGGGTGCAGTTGTCAATAATTCCTTCAACTTGTTAAAACTGTCTTGACACTTCTGTGACCAGTTAAACTTGGTCCCTTTCTTTTGTAATGACGTGATAGGGTAGGCTATCTTGGAAAACCCCTCTATAAATCTGTGATAATATCTGGTGATTCCCATGAATGGTCGGATATCCGCTACATCCTTAGGTACCAGCCATTCCATAATGGCTTTTATTTTCTCAGGGTCGATGGCAATGACTTCTGCTGAAATTACATGTCCTAGATATGGTATTTTCTTTTGATAAAAGTCACACTTATCAAATTTGGCATACAGTTTGTGTTTCCTCAACATTTGCAGAACTATTCTTAAGTGTTCTTCATGTTCTTCCTCTGTTTTATAATAGACCAAAATATCGTCGATAAATACTAGTACGAATTTGTCTAAGTACTGACTGAAAATATTGTTCATCAAGCACATAAACGTGGTTGGTGCGTTAGTGAGTCTGAAAGGTATGACTACGAATTCGTAGTGTCCATATCTTGTTTGAAAAGTTGTTTTGCTTATATCCTCATCCTTTATCCTAACTTGATGATAACCGGATCGTAAATCCAATTTCGAAAAGATCTTGGCCCCACCTACTTGATCGAACAGGTCATTTATCCTAGGTAAGGGGTACTTGTTCTTAATAGTCATTTTATTCAATTGTCTATAATCGATACAAAGTCTTAAGAGTACCGTCTTTCTTTTTCACAAAGAGGACCGGTGGCCTCCATGGTGAAACACTCGGTCTGATATACTCTTTGTCCAACAATTCCTGTAATTGTATTTTTAACTCTGTCAATTCTGGTAAACTCATTCGGTAAGGTGCTTTAGAGATAGGGGTTGAACCAGGTAGTAGGTCTATGGAGAAGTCTAATTCCTAAATGGTATCATTGAAGAAGAAGTGTATATAGAGCAACCTCAAGGATTTGAAGTTGAAGACAAGAAGACTCATGTCTTCAAATTGAAAAAGGCTCTGTACGGGGATTGAAGCAAGCCCCTAGAGCTTAGTATGGCAGGATAGACGGTTTTCTGACGAGCTTGGGCTTTACCAAGAGTAAAGTTGATTCTAACCTCTACTTCAAGGTTATGAATGATGGGCCAGTGATATTGTTGCTATATGTGGATGACTTATTCTTAATTGGAGAAGAAAAGCTCATCACCGAATGTAAGAAGAAGCTCGCTTCAGAATTTGAGATGAAAGACCTCGGCCTGATGCACTATTTCTTAGGTCCTGACGTATGGCAGAGCCCAGAGAGAATCTTCCTTAACCAACGGAAGTATGTAGTCAAAATCCTGAAGAGATTCGACATGTTGGAGTGCAAGTCCATGAATAAACCCATGGAAATGAAGTTGAAGCTATTGGTCGACACTTCGTCAAATTTTATCGATGCCACGCTGTATAGATAGATCATTGGATCGTTGATGTACCTGACGAACACCAGACCAGATATTTGTTTTGTCGTGAACCCCTTGAGTCAGTTTCTGGTAGAACCTAGACATGTTCACCTAGTTGCTGCAAAACATGTAATGAGGTACCTTAAGGGTACATTAGATTGTGGTCTCAGCTATGATGGAGATCATGATTTCACATTGAGTGGGTACACTGATTCAGATTGGGCTGGAAGTGTCTCTGACAGGAAGAGCACTTCAGGATGTTGTTTCAATTTGGGATCAGCCATGATCTCATGGCAGAGTAGGAAGCAATCCAGCATTGCTCTCAGTACAGCGGAAGCATAATACATTGTTGCGTGTTCTACCAGCTGCAAAGCTATATGGCTTCGTAAGTTATTGACTGGTCTATTTGACCTAGAGATGGAAGCAACCACGATCCTATGTGACAACCAAAGCTGCATAAAAATGACTAAAAATCCTGTATTTCATGACAAGTCGAAGCACATAGAGATCCGATATCATTACATCCATGACATGGTGCAGAGAGGAGCCATAAAACACTAGTACATTAGCACGGATGAACAAGTTGTCGATGTGTTGACCAAGCCTCTATCTCGTGTAAAGTTTGAGCACTTTCAAGATAAGCTTGGTATAGTCCAAAAGGACCTTCCTCGAAAGGGGGAGTAGTGTTGTAATGAGATATATCTAGTACTGCGCTTCCAGCCTCACCGCTGTGACGTAAAGCAAGTCTAGTTGTTGTGTTGAGATATGCCTAGTACTATGCTTCCAGCCTAACCGCTGTGACGTAAAGCAAGTCTAGTTGTTGTGTTGAGATGTGCCTAGTATTGTGCTTCCAGCTTAACCACTGTGACGTAGAGCAAGTCTAGTTGTTGTGTTGAGATATGCCTAGTACTATGCTTCCAGCCTAACCATTGTGACGTAAAGCAAGTCTAGTTGTTGTGTTGAGATGTGCCTAGTACTGTGCTTCCAGCTTAACCACTGTGACGTAAAGCGAGTCTAGTTGTTGTGTTGAGATATGCCTAGTACTATGCTTCCAGCGTAACCGTTGTGATGTAAAGCAAGTCTAGTTTCTATGTTGAGATATGTCTAGCACTATGCTTCCAGCTTAATTGTTGTGACGTAAAGCCAGTCTCGTATCGTGCTTCCAACTTTATTGTTGTGACGAAAAGCAAGACAAGTACCATGCTTCCAGCTTAATTGCTGTGACGAAAAGCAAATAAAGTGCCATGCTTCCAGCTTGATTGTTGTGACGAAAAGCAAGTCGAGTATTGTGCTTCCAGCTTGATCGTTGTGACGTAAAGGCAATCCAGTATTGTGATTCCAGCTTAATTGTTGTATGATGAGCCAACCTTGTGCTATGATGATGTGGCCAGCCTCGTGCTGTGATGATGATGTATTAGTTTTATACTAATCCATATTGATGCAGATGATGATTTCATTCTTTTGAGAATGACGATGTTGCCGATGAGAAAAACTTTCGATCATTTATAGATACACCAGTCAATGTTCCAAGTTGATATTGATGATGTTGTCCTCTCACCCACCTGATGTTGTTGATGATGTTGTCCTCTCTCTCGCCCAATGCTGTTGAAGAATACCCTTCTTGTTAAGGGGGAGTGTTGAAATAATGTAACTGCAAAGTGTATTCTAATTATTATTGTGGAATTATTCATTAGATCAATCCCCTATTGCGGATTGGTCATGTCGGCTATTGTAAAAGACCAAATCCCCTTTTGGGGATTGGTCAAAACATAATTGTAATTGGCAGAATAAGAAGTCAGCCCTAGAGTATATTAAAGAGGCCCCAGAATATATTAAAGGTGGTTATAACCACCCAGATTGAGAAGTCAACCCTGCCAGTGAAGAGACACTTCCACACGTGCCAGAATTGTATAAATAAGGAGGCTAGCGCCTCACTTAGACACACACTCACTTGTTCATTAAGAGACAAGTTTCGGAGCTGCAGTTGCAGAAGAGAGAGAGAGGCACATTCTTGGGAGAGGACTTTCTGTATTTGTTTGAGTTATCTCTTGGCATTTTATTGGCTATCTATAATAAGGAAGTTTTTGTTGGGTTTTCTCCCCCATGAGGTTTCCCAGGATAAATGTTGTGTCTCTTGTGATTGTGTATTTCTCAGTGATCCTATCTTATGCTATTGTTATCTATTAAAATGCAAAGAACTCTAACTGAGATGCGAACAACGAACTTATACAATGTTGGGTTAGCCACCCTTACACAATCATCAAGTTCAGGGTTTGAGATACCACTCATCAAAGCAATGAGGTATGAGAGAGCAAGAGGGCAAACACTTCAAGGGTTTTTCCAAAAAACAAAACTTCGACCATCTTTTACCACCACAAATTTCCACAAACCTCTTCACAGACCCTTTATGGCAGCCGCAAGCAAATATATCCATGATATATACAAATAATTGACAGACAAGCGTTACAAATAATCCCTAAGCGAGCAATGACATCATTCTTATATCAAAGAGACAAAAAACCACCGAATAACCAGAGACAAGTCAAACCCGAACTACTTCCACCGTGTTATCGCACACTTGTAGCAGGGATAAAAGGCTTGAGGTTTGAAGGTCAACCTGGCGTAACAGGAACCAATCCCACCCAATGTCACCACAATGGGCTGGTTCTTTCTCTTTAGGGTGGTAAGGCCCAGGGGAGACGTCCCCGGTGACCTAGGGTTTTGAGAAGGCAAAGGATTACAGGATAAAGTAGTTATTCCCCCCTCACAAGTCACCATCGAGCAGATAGTCCTGGCTAATCAGCCAATAAAGTAGAGTAAAAACCCCCAAGAGATATACCTGCCTGAGACAAAGCAACAACAAACTGATGTATGCAAGTTAGCTCAATGGATTAGTACTTCATATGAATCAACGACTATCTGATAAACATATAAGCAATTTGACAATAAATATTGACGAAGTCAATGTTTATACAATAGCAATGAAAATTATATCACTTCTACAATAAGGGCTGGAATAATGTGGCATTCAATATGACAAACCAATACTTCATTCAATTAATGCCTTTATTCATCATTCAATTGCTTATAAAGAAAACGTCTAGCTGCACTAGTGATGTTATAGCTAAAGATGACGACAGCATATAGGGTTAGAAGGTTAGTCTAGGCTAGGGTTAGTAAAGTTAGGGTTTCATTCAATGTATTGAGAGTAGTTTTGATCGGGTTCACTTCAACGCAAGAGGTATTTAGATCAATGCCTTAGGGTTGATGGAGTCAAAAGTAAGGATGCAAGAGCTAAAGGAGGAAAGGTTAAAACGGCTATGGACTAGAGGGAGAAGCTTTGAGGTGTTGCTAAGGCAAGGCCTCAAAGTCAAAACCCTGGAGGACAAAGGCTCACCTTGGTGTAGAAGAACTAGGCCTCGATGCTCTTTTCTCCTTAACTCGGTGGCAATCACAACTAGCTGAAAATGAAGCATAAAACCAAGACAAGAAGGTTTGATGAAGCAGAGTGTTGCTATAGCAAGGCTCTTTCAGCAAACCCTAGAAAAAATCAGCCCAAAGTGTAGAAGACCTAGGGTTAAGGCATCTCCTTCTTCTCAGCTTATGAAAGGTACAGCTAGCAAAAATGAAGAGAGAAAGAAAGTGTAGCTAAGGCTAGGCTCTCTTCTTCTTCAATCAATGGCTGAAAATTTCCTCAATGGGGACATGAGACAAGGACCTACTTGTGTGCTTGTCACCTAGGGTTTTTGTTCAACAAAATTATAAATATATGCAAGAAATGAAACTACAAGCATTCATTCAAGAAGTTTTGCAGAAAAATACTTACATATCACCAAAAAATGCATTGCAAACCCTAGTTGTAACACCTTCCATTAAGAGAAATGCCAAACTATGCCAAAAATATCCTCCTTCAACAAGTGCGCATCACTAAATCAGCCAATAACCCAAGAGAGGGCACAAATTTAAGACCTCCTTAGGGAGTGAGTGAGTTGTGACGAAAAAATGAAGGTGAAAATCCTTCATTTATACAGTATCATGACCTAAATTTACATTTTAGGTCATGTAAAAGGTCGACAAGGCCAAAATACTAAAATCATACTGTGTTGCATTAAAATGTCAATTTAAAACCCTAATCAAGCTGAAAAGAGACATCAAACCCCTCCAAAGGAGACGTTAGCCGCTTTTGGGGCAAATGGAGCATCCTGTAGCAAAACGTTAGCCCTCCTTGGGCTTCTCCATCATGCCACATTTGCCAATACGGCCCAGTCTGCCTCCCAAGACGTCCAATAGGCTAGGTGACGTCATGGTCATCAAGGGTGACGTCCCAGGCCGACGTTCCACTTAAAGAGGGTCAATCCCCCTAGGTCAACCTCTACCAAAGTGCCTCTGGTGGAACGTCCTCTTCTTCTCCGGTGCAAAGCCCTTGGATCCATCTCTGTCCTGTCTCTGCCCCCTGATGGGGTCTCAGCATCCACCTGATGGGCTCTTCAGCCTCGTGGAGGTCCGAACTGATCATCTCCCCATGTGTACCGATCCAAAATGATCGAGCATGGTCCTACACATCAATAGCTACGCCCTCCATGGGCTCATCAGTAACAGGGATCATAGCAATGTCAATCACATCTCATCATCAATATTATTAAACATGTGCATAAAATCCCTATTACATCAGTTAACAACTCAAAGACGTTACACAAGCCTACAATACAAGTCTGGAGAAAAAGACAAGGCGTCCTATTGGGCTAGTGTCTACTGGAAAAGGAAAGTTATGGAAGAGACCTCATCCAAGCCATGTAAGTGGGTGATGTGGTCAGGGGATGTCCAAGCATCTGGGTGTACCGAGGGCCAAGGATGCAAGAAATGTTACCTGTGGGTGCCTTTGTTAGAAGGCGAGTTGTACCTGTCATGGATGCATTCTTTCCAAGCCCATTCTTGCCTTTTATTCTTTTTGTTATTTTATCTTTTATTGCTTTTTTCTTTTTTTGTTCAAGAGATAATCAGGGGACACTGCCCTGGCGTGGTGACCATTAGTGACAGCGTTACCCACAAGTACTTTCATAGAAATGAGAAGGTTGGCTCGTGATGAGACCCCCTTTCCCTTGGGCATGCAACCAAGAGTCACTGCCCTGACATGGTAACCAACTGGTGGCAATGTCATAGTGCTAGGTACCCATGGACCTAATAGGTTGGCTCGTGATGAGACCCCCTACCCTCTGGTTAGGTCTTGTTTTATTATTTTTTTCGGGTCCCTCTTGTTTCTTGTTGAGATGCCTTTTATTGCTTTCTCGAGGATCCCTGGGCGAAGCATCTCAAGGTTTCATTTTTAGGCTTTTATCTCTTACCATCTTGCTTTTACCTTTGGGCCTTTAGCCCTGTCTTCCCACGAGATAAGCCGCAGTCCTGAAAATAGGTCAACTCAGTGCCCGGACAAGAGGAATGGGATAAATGAGAGGGAAGCAAGATGAAAAAGGTGGTGCTGTGAAGGGAGCGGACGATGGCTTTTCAGAAATCCCCCCAGTGGCAAGCCAAAACCTACAAAACACAGGCTTACTAGGGCTTCCTGTCAATCCCCCCAAAGATGGTGAAGTGGGCAAGTGTAAGATCCAAGCAGTCGTTAGGAACAAAACGAATCAGATGCATATATTCAAGGTTTTGATGATCAAAGTGACACATACCATGATACCTGGACCAATTACCTCATGGAGCAAGAAACATCTTTGACATAGGACCAAGCCAATGGTGGTGGATGTTGCTGCTGCTGACAAGATAAAGATGCTGGAAGGAAGAAAAGGTGGGCCCTCCAAGGCCATGCTAAAGTCAATCCTGCTCTCAGTACTCCATGTTTAGGACCTGTGGGCC
Organism: Picea glauca; assembly: GCA_000966675.3. Lineage (NCBI taxonomy): Eukaryota > Viridiplantae > Streptophyta > Pinopsida > Pinales > Pinaceae > Picea > Picea glauca. Next base: position 410,330 of record JZKD02S1674826.1, read on the forward strand.
TCGAGACATGATCTCCTAGTTATCCCTGAAAGTGGGGGATAACACACCACAACCTTTTCCAACGGGTAGAGCAACAAAACAACCATAATTTCATTCAACAGAGAGACATTCAACTATGAATTTGCTTGCACATAAACACCAACATAGACTAACTTCATTCCAAAACCATTACATAGTTGAAAAACCACATGCCATAAACTTTGGAAAAACACAGACTGTAAGCGAATGCAAGAGCCAACCTTTGATTAAATTAATGAGCAAAGCAATAATTCATGGATGGAGCAGCAAGAACATTCATACATGGATGCAAAATGCCAAGGAGAATCAACAAAACCTGATTATTTCTTCCAAGGTCAAGCAACACGGAGGAAGCACCAACCAAAAAATGACCAAATGCGAACATAGCAAGGGTGGCAACCATCGAGATAGGGTTAGAGCAACGTGCAATTACTGCATGTCGTATCCACATTTACTCCATCACCCATAGCCCAGTACAAGCGCACTAGAACATAAAGTGCATAATCCACCATAGCCATACCAAATTCAATGCAAGTCAGATACACCACCCTTACACTATGTTTTCAAACTTAATGTGTGCGCCAACCTTTTTGTACCAACATATTATATGTCCACACTTGCTAGGGAAGCCATGCCCCAAACACTTATAAATTTTAAACTTAGACAATGGTGCATAATCCTTTAACACCAAATCATGGTAACACAATGCCATAACCATATACAACTTCAAGTATGAAGTTTAAATTCTTATTTAAACTATGTGCAGCAGGATAGAACCGTGATGATCATCAAAACAATACCATTTCTCTTTTAATCAAATCGCCAATAAGCCTGTTGTTTTCCCATTTTTTTTTAAAGAGTGATTTCGAGACAATAAACTATAGAGCTTATTTCGCAACCAAGACACGACCACACAAGAGATGAGTCATCCTTCATCATATTCACACACGGGGTCCCACCTATCTAGTATATTATTAATTATACATAAATAATAAGGCATTGCAACCAATTTGCATGCAGGTACCCTACGTTGCACTTTTGAGCGTCAACACACTGCAAGTCTAGGTGATTTTGTGGCAGTAGACCATGGACGTAGTTCCCAAGATGAAGTTGCAGGTGGACTTTGCTTTGTGGACGCAGCTATGAGTGGGTTGAAGGTGGTTACCTTGGTGGGCACCAAAGCAACCCACATCTTTGTGAGTGAACGGATTGCTACTTCACTTCATCGTAAGCCTGAGAGCAGCACAACCACATTCAAGGTGGTCAACTCAACAATGAAGCCAGTAGTAGGAGTGGTTCATTCCACACCTTTGAGAGTTGGGGATTGGTTTGGCAGTTTGGATTTGACGATGGCTCCATTGGATGATCACACAGTGGTCTTGGGGCAAGTCTTTCTCAAGCTTGCCAAAGTAGTTCTGGTGTCACATGAGAATCATTTAGTGTTCTTGGACGAAACCAAGATATTGAGTGTGTCTATGGTGACTAGAAGGAAGTTGGGATGAATGCCTAGACTGTCAACTGTGAAGTTGATTGAGGCAGCTAGTGGATGCGCAGACAGGCCTTGTGTTGTCACACTACAATAAGATTTATTTCCGAGCAAGGCATCCTTGGGCACCAAGGATAGTGTAGACCAAGAAAATAGAAAATTGACAACAATGGAGGCTTCGGTGAAGTCGATCTTGGAGGAGACTGAACGATTGTGCACCTTGAACCATAAGCAATACATTGGGGAAAAGGCAAAGCTTACACTAGTAGCAGTTGCAAAAGTGAGTGGACAGGGCATGCATAAGGAAGTGCCTTGCTACCCACATCATTGTGTACACACCAGTAGCAATTGCAGAGGTGAGTGGACAGGGCACACATTAGGAAGTGCCTTGCTACCCGCATCGTTGCAGACAAGAGGAAGCGGGTTGTATGGATGTCTCGTTTTTGGTAGAAAATCGAAGTGTTGGGTCGAAGGAGTGCACGAAGGCACTCACCAACAAGGTTCTCAACTAGATGCAAAATAAGTAGGGTATGGGGAATTCAGTGAACGAGACACCCTAGCCATTGTGGATTTTTATCAGATAACAGTGGGAATCTACACCTATGAGTTCATTGCAAACTAGTTGGAAGAATCGGGATGCACGTCGCGTGAGACAAAAGAAATTTTGATGCACGTCGCATGAGACAAAAGAAATTTTGGAGTAATTGCGCATGAGGGACAAGCCTAACACCATGTTTGGCAGTTGCTAAGTTGCTAGTCATCCTATTTTCTCTGACGAGCCATGAGCAGGCTCACTACCTAGGAATAGGTAATGGAGCCTAGAGCACCTTTGAAGAAGGTACCATGCAAAATTTCTTGTGGAGATAACTTGACTGTGTGAAAGGAAGGTGGTAACTTTTTCTTAGTCCAATAGAGACAACAAAATGTTGGGTTGCGGAAGGTGAGTTGATAGTGGTAGGAAAGGTGGCGACTTTGCCTTGGTCCATTGAGATTGGACAGCATGACCAAAATGCGAAAGGAGAAGACTTCTTTAGGGGGGCATTCATGCTCATGGATTGGACACAATAATTGCATTGATCACCCAACTAGTTCAAGACTTGGAGGGTACCAATGTGCAGAAGCATGAACAAACGAGTTGAAGTATGGACACAGTAATGGATTAGGATGGTCCAACAATTAGGACATTTTAAATGATCTTCTTGATGAAGGTCGGATTGTGAAAGTTGGTAACTTTTTCTTAGTTCAATATAGACGACAGAATGTTGGGGTGCAGAAGGTGAGTTGATAGTGGTAGGCAAGGTGGCGACCTTGCCTTGGTCCATTTAGATTGGACAACATGACCAAAATGCGAAAGGAAAAGACTTATTTTGGGCATGGGGCCATGCATGCTCATGGATTGGACACAACAGTTGCATTGATCACCCAACTAGTTTAAGACTTGGAGGGTACCAATGTGCAAAAGCGTGAACAAACGAGTTGAAGTATGGACCCAATAGTGGATTGGGATGGTCCAACACTTGGACGTTTAAGATGATCTTCTTAACGAAGGTCGAATTGCAATTGTAGGAGAAAATGACAATAGTGACGAATCGAATCGCAACCATCACAGCAGAAGGCAGCAACAACTAGAGGCATTGGTAATAGAGTTGGGAAAGGAAACAATTGTCCATGGAGTGGACGAAGGGCAGTTGCATGGCAACTTTGACTTGAGAAATGTAGAGAGTTGGGCATGTCAATTGCAAACGAATGCAAGGATTCGGACGGTGACTTGAGGACGGGAGGTTCTTGAGAATGTTGTCGAGGATGGCAACGGTTTTTAGTGGGGGAGGATGTAAGGCCCTTGCCTAGAGTTGCATTGATCACCTCCCTCTCATCAACACAAATGGTTTTCACGAATGGATAAGTTGCCTTGGCCTATTGGCAAGGCGCATGACGAAACATTGCATTGGCCAATTGGCAAGGCATGTGTTAAATGKATGTCTTGGCCCATGTGCAAGATAGACTGCAGACATATGGACTCAAGCGCACCTACAGACAGACAAGGTGCATCATTGCGATCAACACCAGGTGCACATGCAAACGAAGACAAGTTGGACGCACCAAGGAGTTGGGAGGACTTGTCTAAGACATAAGAAAGGTTTTTGCAGGGAGCCTTATACGCGGACATGTGTGGCATGTTGGACAAGTTGGCTAAAGGCTTTATGAGAATGGATGCCTAGACTTGTACGGATCAGTGGAGATGGGCGATTTACACCTGGGGATTGCGACAAGCGATCAAGCTACCTTTAACCACAAGTTCTCATGGATAGAAATCGTGGATCACACTCGCCAGGTGTACTACCTTGGGCTAGCATCCATCGAGCACATATGCCTTGAGCGCACTTAGACGCGATTGGAGTTTCCCTTGGTAGACTTGAGATGGACCGAACAATTTGGCCCACTTAAAGAAATTGGGTGCATATGACTTAGGCACAGAATAAAGGAATCACCAAATAACCTTGCGAACATGGACAACCTGGGCACAAATGACCTAGGCAGATGGACCAACTAGATGACTTGGACGTGGACACAACGAGGATGGAACGATTATACGGTCGTCGGCTTGAGATGAGCATGGTTTCACTTGATACAACGCAACTTGCCAAGTGAAAGGCAAGGCTCATATAAGTGTGAGGATGCCTCATTGAGATAAGGAAACCAAGAAGGTACGCAGTAAGCAAGCAAGAGTCATCCAAGGAGATCCACAGTAGTATTGTTCAAGGGTTTGGCACCACAAGTCGACGTAGAGTGGCTAAGTTACAAAAAAGAAGAAAAAACTTGTATGAGGCAAGCCTAAAGATACTCCAAGGGTTGGTTTGTACAAGGTTGGGGATAGTTTTGACATGAGGCAATTGTCTTGGTTTCTTTGTACATTTCATAATTGAGTTACAGGCAATGGTCACATAATTGAGCTTCGCCATTATCACATAATATTCTTATATATATATATATATATATATATATATATATATATATTACATGGGTGTTTCCCATCCACATGTGTTGTGTCTTGCGAATGTTTTGTATGTACTAAATGTTATGGTTCCATGTATGCTTATGTTTCCTAAGTATTAAATTGGCCAAGTATAAGTATTGTTGTGGAATATTTTAAGGCTATGATTGGACGCATGCCTGGTGGGGCATCTAACTATTGTAGCTTAAAGCGAAGTTACGAGTAGACTTTAAATGAAGAGGCATAGTCCAATTGTAGTAGGCGCAGGTTGGCCAAACCACTGCAACTAAGACAAAGTTGTGCCACATGACCTCAGGTGCTAGAACAAATTGGGCGCACCAAGTCGAAGAAAATAAGTCTAGTCGAACTGCAGGTCTATGACAATAGGGCTCTTGAAGGACTTTTTTATATTGAAAAGGTTAAATATGGTGATGCTTTAAAGAAAGACACTAAACCATTAGTGAAAATTATGGATTCAAAATCCGAGAGAAAACAAAAAGTTGTAATTAATGCACTTAACTAGTTATCATTTGAAAATATTACCAACTCGATTGCCATTGTAGATACTGAAGGTGATACTATAGAAGGCTTGAATAAAATTTTGGAAAATTCATGTTCCTTGCAACTGAAGGAAAGTGTAGCACATGTTTTCTATATTTTATTAAAGAAACTCACGACCTGGATTTCATCTACAAACTCTACTTATATAAAACATCTTGTTGAACTTCTTAACATGGATTTTGTCACAGTCAAAAGGTAGGTGCTTGTGCCCTTTGCGAGGTATTGGATGATGAGCAACATATAGCACCAAGGTTCCTTTTGCTCTATTAGCCATTGGTACAATTTATCCAATACTTAGAGGCTGCAGTTAGTGCTCTTGTGAAGTTATAGAAGGGTTGCCCCCTTTAGAAGCTTGGCATTGTCAAAGCTAGAATAAATGATCCTACCTTGGAAATTTTCCATGTTATCCCTAATTCTCTATGTGCTTTTATTAAAGAGCTATTCCAGATCTTGACAAAGATAAACAATATTACAAAAGGTGTAACTATTGCTACACTCATGGAGCCTGTTTTCTTAGCATTGACTCATCCAAAGTTGAGTGCATGTGGACAACATTATTTATTACAAAAATTGTAAATATATTGAAGAAACCTCAACAATGCTTACTCGTAGCTAACCAAGCCATTGAGCCATTTATTTTATTTCGTGCATCATCTTCTCAAGTAGTACAATAGATGGGAGCTTAATTACTTTCACATCTTCTTGTTGAAAAGCATTTTTAGTAAGATATTTTGACACAAGCTATTGTTCCACTTGTCATCTTGAAAGTGTTGGTATTCAGAGTTTACAAGAGAAAGCAATCAAGGCACTTGAAAGTGCATGTGTATGTTGGCTTAATGAAATTGCATATGCTAGCTGCATTATGGATCTCTCAAAGGTAATTTTACAAGTTCAGCCAATACCACCACACACATTATTTGGGGGTATTTGTTCCCACAAAAACTCTAATAATGAAAGAACTCAGTCCTCAACTCTAAATTTTTCTGTGTCTTGTGCCACAATAAGAGAGTGAAGAGGCACAAGAGTTGTAAATGGTACTTGCTACCCATTGAAATCTAGGGGCATCTAGAGGATATGTTTCTCCTATGATCCTTATCTTAGATAGCAGTTCCACAAGATAATATCCATGGTTTTCCACAAACAATTGACCAAAGATGTTTCATGCATTTTCTCATCTCAGTCACATTTGATGATTATGTTGCTTGACATACACGAGGTACATTGTTTCTTTGCATCATATTGAGTGCTAATGCCTTACGTACTTGCCATGAAAGTGGTGATCATTGGTTGAGTCGAATAATGGATCATGATGCTCTAAATTTGTGTTATTTTCCCTTTTTCACCTTGTTGGGTCATCATCATCATCCTCTAGATAAGCGTTGTCACTCTTGGGTTGAGTTGTACTACTGGGGGTATTTGAGAGGGGTAGGATGTTTGTATCCTAATCCATACTTAACACTCTCCATCCTTCCCAATTTTAGTTGTCCCGCTCTTGGGTTGGTTGTCATATGTCGCAAAAAAAAGTTCATGCTTCATAGTCCCATGAGAAGAGCCTCACCCTAAAAGAGTTATAAGCTTGAGGTGAAAAGCAAGTTAAAAAAAGGAAAAATCAAATACCAAAGGAAATGAAGCATGAGAAATACCCCCTCGCTATGAGGCCATTACCACAAGTCCTATGCAATCAAATGCATATCTAAAAAAAGAATAAATTAAATAAAACAAAAGTCAAGCCAAAAAATGTTAAATAAACAAAGAAACAGACAAATAAGGGGTAGAGAGCCACAGTACCGAGTGTTCACCACTTATCTAACTAGGGGGTCAACTCCATGTACCATGAAGATATGCATCATCAGATGCAAACAAGTCAGAGAGACTATTTGGTTCTACAGGGCAATTTTTGCCTCCAGCACACATTTTTGTAAATGGAATTTCCGCACCCCTGCATGTGTTAATAATGTAATAGGTCTGCATGGATCATAGTTAGGTTAGTTACCATAGGATGTCTTCGTTATGAGAGTTCTTTTCACTGAGTGTTTTTTATCCTCAGGTTATTAATTTGGCCTAACCAGCCTTATTAATTTCCCTCGAGTTTTTCACTCCCACTATTAATAAATCCTCCAAAGTGGTGAAAGGCGTTCTAATGAAGTCATCCTCTGGTAGCTAGTGTTTAGGAATGATGTAAATGACAATGTAAGATGGCTCAAAAAGTTTCGCAGAATTCCGTCGAATCTAGATAGGTTTTTTTTAATTAATTAAAAATTTCCTAAGGTTGGAAATTTAATTAATTAATTAATTTTTGATAAATAGTGTAAAAACTAGGTCCTTGGGCTTTTGATAGAGGTATTTGTGCTCAAAAGAAATGGAATGACACCCCCTAAACCCTTGGACCAAGTTTCAGCTCAGTCGGACAAGTTTTGCTAGGTGTTTGTCCACATAGGAGTCTTAGTCAGATAAAAGCAGTTTTAATTGCTAACCCGTGACATGGGAAAAATGTCAATTTTGTAATAATTGAGAAATTGGAGTAAATTAAAGGTTGATAATGATGAGAGAGACACCTCCTAACCTACCCAACCCCTTCCTAACCTTTACATGCCCCCTTTACCCACTTGTCAATTAGAACCCCCACACCCCTCATGGGGAAATGCGCCCCCTTTCCCACGTGAGAATTAGAAACTCACTCTAACTCAAGTCATGGGCCCCTCCTCATGAGGTGTGCCCTTCCTAAGCCTCCCACGTCACATAAAGAGTGTTTCTTACACACTCAAACACTCATACACCAAGAAAGATCACGCCTTCCTGGGGAATTGCACCCGCTTTCCTGGATAAAGTGGAAACATCAGCAAGAAAGCAGAAACTAGCTTTTAAAGCTAGGTGTGGGCCTTTCTCTTGGCCAATGCGCCCCTCTTAGCATGCCACATCCCACTTTCCAAACTCATCTAACCCTAAAAGCCATGCGCCCTCCTTCACTTGAGCTCATCTTGGCTTGGATTTTTGACAAATGGCAAAGATCCAAGAGGGGTCTCTTTGCCTCTCAAGCTATAAGTAAGACCCTTCCCTCATTCATTCCAGACCATTCTTCTAAGTATTGTTATGCTATCAATTTCTTACCATCCCTCTCTCTCTCATTGTCATCTTGCTTCACTTCACTTGTTCTTGAAGAGCTTGGAGCAACTTTGTTGCTACAACCTCTTCCCTTGGTAATAAAAAAAGAGCTTTGGAGGAATTGTGGAGTACTAGACTTTGTCTAGATGTTCCATCTTATTGTGAGGTGATATTGTTCTATTCTTTAAATATTATTATGAAACAATAGAGTAGTTTTGTTGGATAAATTTTGTTTACTTAGCTAGGTTTAGCAACAGTGTAGTTGCTAGCCTATATGCATTGTATCCACTAATGAGACAAACTTTGTTGTGTTATTAGTGCATGCAGTTCATTATCTACTCTTGTCTCACTTTTATTTGGAGTTTGCAGGTCATCTCAAAGAGGGTTGTTAAGATAGATTCGAGCAAGGATCTACCCTCATCACTCATTGAAACTTCATGAGCTTTTCCCATTTACCTTTTCTGTTCTTACATATTTCAGATTTTGGTTGCTATCTCACTTAGATAGGTCATTTCAATAATTTATTATTATGGTTTTTATATGTGGGAAATTTCTGTTGCAAAACAGAAATTTTCTTAACTTTTTGTGAGTGTGTTGCAGCATTTTCAGCAAGCAATAGCTTGTTGATTTTTGCAGGTTCTCACCAAGTCAAGGGTGCATGCTGCCCGTTTTCAATCACAACACATCTCCAAAGACCCCCTTCGAAAGTGGTAATAAAATTATTTCTTTCTCCTTCTATCTAAAGCATTGTAAGCAAGCCCAAAGGAGGGTCCCCAAGTGGCTTTCCTTCTCTTTCATTTCAGTTTTAGCTTAGTTTCTTTTCTGTTTTTCCTTTATAGTTAGTTTAGTTATGGATATCTTACATGCATGCTAATGGTTAAAATTATCTACAGTAGATCTCACACAACCAATGCTAGTTTAGGCCCGTGGAGGCGTAAGTAAAATCTTTTTCTTTTTTCGTTATTTATTTGCATGCAAGCTATCATTTCTCAAGCATTTATTTTTAATAGTTGCAAGCAAACATGTGTATCATAATGGTTTAAATAATCGTTTTCAATTCCGCAAGTTATTTCAAGTTCTTTATGCTTTGCATGCAATAACTCAATAATCTAAGAACTTAACTTTCAATTTCGGTTTTGGGCCCATTTGGCATTTTTGAGCAAGTATAAATACACTCAAACACTTTAAAACAATTAGTCCATAGGTTTAAGAACTCATTAGACTTAATAGGGCACCTTTACCAACCATCTTCGCCATTTAAAACGGGGACTAGAGGAAGCAACGAAAAGATGATAGACCGGGGACAGTCTCGTGGCACGGAGCATCATTTTTCGGGAGTACTCTTTTTCTTGGGCTGCCCTGTGGAGCTAGGGTAGGCCTCGTTGCCATACGACTTGAGAACCCAGCAGTTAATTGGTAACAGGGGGAGGAAAGTATTGGGTTGACACTTAGATAGGATTGGATCTCACTTAACAACTTTAATCAATCCTTAATCTACAACTTCGGGCAATCTACATTTACACTTGCGAGCATTTTTATGTCATTTATATTTCACATGCAAGTTATTTTTATGAGTCGTGGATTAGTTATCTAAGTGGTTATATCAATGATTGGGAACACTTTACTTTTCAAGCATCTTTCAGTTATATCAGTGTTCATATTTGTGGTGTGATCCCTCAAGAAGATGCGCATCCTCCTAGAGGCACTCTCTTGACTAGGTCTTGAGTGATTTTCATGTGCCATTGAAAAGCAGTTCAATAGAGTAGTGTATCAGAGTTGAGGAGGCACTCTATTGCGAGCATGTTTGGCTTGATGTGTTGATGGTTGTCTAATCTTGATCATCTTTAATTCCTGCACATACAAGCAACTGGTTAGTTAGTATCTATATATCTTGTATCCATTGTATCTATTTTAGTTTAGCGTCGTTGTAATCTTAGATAATCTTTATTGTAGCTTTGTATTTGGATTGTACCTAACTTTGTTGTAATCTTGTAATTATTTTGTAATCAATCTCCTCTTAATTTAGTTGACCCCTTGCCCAATCTTAGGCACTAGTCTTAGTTGTCCAAGGAAAAGGTTTGACTGTTCATTCTAATTGTTGCATCTCGCATTGTTGCTTTACATCATAGGCTAGATTTTCCCCCAACCATCTAACTAATTAAAACCAACTCCTAGAACTTAAACATTAATCTCATCTAGTAACTAGGGTCAACCCCCCTTGGCTTCCTTAGGAGTTAGCCTAGACGGAAGAGGTTCAAGTCAAAGTGATAGCGTGGACTTTGAACCTAGGCATTGTGCCTCCGAGGACACACTAAGTGAGCAGGACTTAGCTCACGTTTGCAAGTGTGTATAAGGATGACAACACCGAGGAAAGGGTAACTCAATGCATAAGTGCTCCTTCATATTTCAAAATCACTCATGTGGATGAATATCTTAAACAACCTCATCATGGCTCTGCAATTCAACTCATGAAGTTACCCACCAAACCATACCATCTATCACTACATTGTCAATGTTTGTAGCATCGAACAAGTACTTTTGCACGGGTCTAAGTGTCTAGACGTGTGGAAATAGTCCTAAGGACCGTTTAGAAACTTTGAAAATTCACTTTAATTAAAGGAATTATTAAAGTGAATGTCTTTTAATTATTAAGTTAGGAAAAGTTTAATAAAATGTAATTTAATTACATTAGTGATTTAGACTTAATCTCAACTATTGATCTCAAGTGAGGTGAGATCTAATCTCAACCGTTAATCACTTTGGAGATTAGGTTTAGGGATTCAACTCAATGTTATAATAGACAACCAAGGTGAAAGGAGAAGACACATCTACTTGGAGTCAATGACTCATAGTGCAAAGGACTTTTGCTCAAGGAGATCTTAGCAAGGGTGAAGGAGGACTTTCACCTAGAGTTCAGTTCAAACTAAAGGAGAAGGAAGCAAGTGGGCAACAACGACAGGCACAGCCACATGTATGGGTCATACAAAGTCATGGACAACGTTAGACAAACAGTCAAAGGCATGTACATACATGCCTCATAGGCAGTTCAGGGCACGGGTACGCAGGCACCAACAGTGGGTCGCGTGTATTGGCTGGACAGAAAGCTAGGGCGTCGGCGTGTACATATGCATTGTACAAGCTAGATAAGGCGCATACAATGTTATACAGTCAACGACAGAGGTGTTGGGCAGCATATCGCACTGTCAGATTTTGATGTAATTTTTTGTTTTTGTTCTCAGTGGGTAGATTTCCTAGTTTGGGAGCCCTTGTAAGATTGTAGTCATTATTTAATGAAAAACTTATTTGAAGGGAAAAAAATTTGTGTGTTGTGCGAAGTTTGGTTTCTATTTTGCTTCTGTTGTTTTATTATTTCCAGCCAGTATATTTATTCTGTGTGATGTAATCTAATTATCGGCAAGGAAAAACATAAGGTAATAATTTATATAGGTGTTAGGGAATGAGATTTTTTCAACATGGTATCAAAGCTTGCAATCTGAGAGGGAGACCAATTTCAAATAAACAACAGTTTGTGCAGCAAATCTATTAGATCTGCAAGGAGGTCTCTACAAATATATAAACTAGCAGTGAAATTCTTGTGGGTGCCTGAAGGAATAAGCACATGGCAGTTGTTTTTATTCAGATCTAGAAATGGCAGCAATCAGTCTCAGGTTTGAAGACCGATTGGATGGAGCATCTAACTTCCTATCCTGAAAGGCAAGGGTAACCTTGTTTTTGAAGGAACGTGACCTTTGGGAGATTGTAGAAAAGGTTGTTCATGTACCAACAGATGCAACTTAGAAGGCGGCTCATGAGAGAAAGGACATCAAAAGCCCAGAGAGTGATCATGGACATTGTGAAGGATCATTTGATCCCCCTCACGTGGCAAAGAAGAAGTCAGCCAAAGAGATGTTCAAGGCTCTAGTGGATTTGTTCTAGAGTGAAAACTTGAACATGAAGATGATCTTGAGAAATAAGCTCAGATCCATCCAAATGTCAAGATCTGACAATGTTACCATCTACTGCAAGAGGAACACGTAGACACGTGATCAGGATGCAGCCATTGGGGAGAAAGTGGAAGACGTAGAACTTGTAAATGTGGCATTGAATGGTTTCACCAAGTCATGGGAACCATTTTTTAAGGGGATCTGTGCTCGAGAGAAACTTCCCAATTGGGAGAGGCTTTGGGATGATTGCATCCAGCAAAAGACTCGAGAGTAGTCTAAAGCCAATAGGCAAGGATATGGAGAGGAAAATCTGGCCCTAGTCAGTCAGGCCAAGAAGGGTAAAGGAAAGGGTTCCAAGGGTAACGGTGAGGGGGAAAACTCACAGCCGAGTAAGAAGAAGGGGAGAGGCTCACTAAGGTGTAGAAACCCTAGGCCTTAGTGCTCTCTCCTCCTTTAGCTTAATGGAAATAATAAAATGGCTAGCTTGAATAATCACTGATAAGTCTAAGACAAGAGAGTTGTTAAAGCAAGGCTTCACTAGACAAACCCTAGGGGAAAACGACTCATCAAGGTGTAGAAAACCCTAGCCCTTCATGCGTTTTCCTCCTCCTTAGCTCAATAACAAGAGAAAAACGACTAGCTTAGTAGAGTAGAGATAGAGTGTTGCTATGGCAAGGCTCTATCTTACATCAACAAGTGAAATGTCTTAAAAACTTGGTAGGGACATTAGACAAGGGCATTAACTAGTGCTTGTCACCTAGGGTTTGATTCAACAAATTATAATAACATATGCAAGTAAACAAACTAAAACCATTCAATTAAGAAGTGTTTGTAGAAATTCACTTACATAAACCAAGAAACCATGTAGCAAAACCCTAGTTGTAACACCTTCCACCAAGAGAAATGCAAAATATGCCAAGAAAAGTCTTCCTTCAACAAGTGTGCCTCAAAATTTCAGCCCATAACCCTAAGAAGAGCGCAAATTTCAGACCTCACTAATGTGTGAGTGAAAGATGATCAAAATATGAAGGCAAAAACCCTCAATATGTAGCATACCAATGACCTAAATTACAAATTAGGTCATCAAAAGGCCGACAAAGCCATAATACCAAAATCATACTGTTTTACATTAAAAAATCATAAATGAAACCCTAATCAAGCAAAAACAAGACGTCATGCCCTTTCTAGGGAAAATGTAGCCTCCTGGAGCAAAACGTTAGCCCTCCTTGGGCTTCTCCAACCTGCCACACGTGCCAAACCGCCCTATCTGTCTGTCGAAACGTCCATGAAGCAAGGATGACGCCTTGAACCTCCTGGGTGACGTCCTAGGCCTTCCAAAGCTAACGTTCCAGTGAAGGGGGCACAACCCCCCTATGCACAGGTCTGTTCAACTGCCTCTGGTGGATTCTTCTGCTCTTCCCTGGTGCAAACACTTTGCCATGTCTCTGTCCCCTGCTGGGGTCTCAACATCCATCGGGTGGGCTCCTCAGCCCCATGGAGGTCTGAACTAATCATCTCCCCATGTGTACCTGTCGAATATGGTACCTGTCCATCGGGCATGATCCTGCACATCAACAGCTACGCCCTCCATGGGCTCATAAGTCACAGGGATCATAGCAATGTCAATCACATCTCATCATCAATATTATTAAACATGTGCATAAAACCCCTATTACCCTAGTTAAGTGCTCAAAGATATTATACAAGTCTGCAATACAAGTTTGGGGAAAGTGACAAGGCGTCCTATTGGGCTAGTGTCCACTGGAAAAGGGATGTTTCCGGAAAAGATTAAATCCAAGTCATGTAAGTGGGTGAGGTGGATAAGGGATGTCCTAACAAGGGGTGCAGTGAAAACAGGGAAATGTAGGGCTTACCTGTGGGTGCCTTTGTAGAAGGCGAGCTACACCTGTCCTGGATGCAATTGTTTCCAAGCCCATTCATGCCTTTTATTCTTTATTCTTTATTGCTTTTCTTCAAGAAGCTAATCAGGGGACACTGCCTTGGTGTGGTGACCAGTGGTGGCAATGTTACCCACAAGTACTTTTACAGAAATGAGAAGGTTGGCTCGTGATGAGACCCCCTTTCTCTTGGCCATGCAACCAAGAGCCACTACCCTAGCGTGGTAACCAGCTGCTAGTAGTGTCATACTACTAGGTACCCATGGACCTAATAGGTTGGCTCGTGATGAGACCCCCTATCCTCTAACTAGGTCTTGTTTTACGATTTTTATTGGGTCCCTCTTGTTTCTTGCTGAGAAGCCTTTTATTGCTTTCTCGGGGATCCCTGGGCAAAGCATCTCGAGGTTTTATTTTAGGCTTTTATCTTTTGCCAGCTTGGTTTTACCTTTTGGGCCTTGAGCCCCTTCTTCCCACAAGGCAAGGTGCAACCCTTAAATGATTGGCCAACCCAATGCCCGGACAAATCTAATGGGATGGATGAGCAAGAAGCAAGATGAAAAGGTGGTAAGTATGGCGGGAGCGGACGATGACTTTTCAAACCCCCCCCAGTGGCAAACCAAAACCTATGGGCACCAGCTTACTAGGGCATCCTGTCATTCCCCTTAGACATGGTCAAGTGGACAAATATAAGATCCAAGCATTTGTTAGAAACAAAAGGAATTAAATGCACATATTCAAAGGTTTTGACGATCAAAGTGACACATACCATGATACCCGGACTCATTACCTCATGGAGCAAGAACCATCTCTGATATAGGACCAAGCCGAAGGTGATGGATGTTGTTGCTGCTGACAAAGTGGAGGCACTGAAAGGGAGAAAAGATGGGCCCTCCAGGCCATGCTCAAGTCGATCTGGCTCTCGGTACTCCATGTCTAGGACCTGTGGGCCACGAGACATAATCTCCTAGTTATCCCTAAAAGTGGGGGATAACAGTGGTCATTATGCATCTCAATCTCCAAAGAAGAAGAAGGGGCAAGGGAATTTGCAGTACGTAGCAGCATTAGCGAGAAATCAATCGGATGAATTTGCAACTAAGTTTGAGAAGGAATTCACACTAGTCTCCTACCTTTCTACTCATACAATCACCAGGAGTGCATGGTTCTTGGATACTGATGCATCACATCATATGACAGAAGCATGAGACCTATTCATCATTCTAAAGGAGGACTCGGGGATCCATGTGGGGCTTGGTGGGCGATGTCGAGTATACAATGAAGGGTGTGGGAACAATCTTGTTCCAGCTTGAGTTAGGTGGTTCGTTTGAGGCCCAGGATGTGTCATATGTACCAGGATTGATGAATAATTTTCTCTCAGTCTTAGTTATGGAGGACAGGGGTTTTGTCGTCATGTTCAAGAAAGGGAAAGTACTCATATGCCCAAAGGGAGCTAGCCTTGACACATCAATGAGCATTGGGGTTAGAGAGGGAAATTTATATAGCTTGCAGGTCAAGTCTATTCAGGCCTTGGTACATGATAGTGACAACCTATGTGAACTATGACACAAGAGGATGGAACACCTACATTACAAAGCATTGTCGATCATGAGGGAGATTGTCACCTATCTCCCAGATTTCAATATTGATCAGAAGGGTGTGCACTTGGCAAGAATGCCGAGGCTATTTTTCCAAGCAACGAGAGTAGACCCAAGGGAATCTCGGATCTTATACATTCAAATTTGAGTGGACCGATGTCAGTAGCATCAGTGCAAGGAAACTATATTATGTGACATTCATTAATGACTTTTCCAGGAAAATTTGGATCTTCTTTATGAAGACCAAGGATGAGGTCTTCAATCGGTTTTGGGAGTTCAAGGCCTAGGTGTAGAACCAGACAGTGAAGAAGATCAAGGTCTTAGGTTGAATAATGGGGGAGAATACACCTCCAATGACTTCAATAATTTCTGCAAGGAGGCATGGATCAAGAGGGAGTGGACAGTCTCATACAACCCTCGGCAGAATGGGGTTGCAGAGAGAAAGAATCGATCCATCATCGGTTCTGCCAAAGCTATGACACATGACCAAGATCTGTGTATGTTCCTTTGGGCGAAGGCATGTAACACAACCCTGTATGTGCAAAACAGGAGTCCTCATAGGATATTGGGGGACAAGACTCCTAAGGAAACATTCCCAGGAGTGAAGCCAGAAATAGGACATTTGAGGATCTTTGGTTGTCCAATATACATCCATGTGCCTGTGGAGAAGAGGACCAAGTTGGATCCTTCAGGACAAAAGGGCATACTTGTGGGATATAACAAGATTTCAAAGGCATACAAGATCTTTATTCCAACACAAAGGAAGACAGTTGTAAGTGGAGATGTTAAGTTCAAGAAGAGCTTAACATCTAGGAAGTCTCAAGAGCCACTACCAATAATAGAGGACGAGGAACAAGAGGTTTCAAAGGGAGAACGTTGTTCAAAGAATTCTATTTCAGGAAGTCAACCTTCAGGTGGGGAGGAGGAGTTAGCCCCCTCTAGCTCTGCCAGGAGACCTAGGTGGTTTGAGCAAACATTGAAAGATGCTCAGGAGCATGTTGAGGCTCCTAGGAGCACTGTCAAAGAGAGCAAGCCTCTGAAGAAGTTTCCAAACTTCATGGCACTAACAAATATTGTTCCAAGATCGGAAGGACAACCAGTTCCAGGTGACTCTCCAAAAAGTGCCTTCCTTGCTAAGAGGGAGTGTTGATGTTTGTAGCACTAGACGGGTACTTCCGCTCGGGTCTAAATGTCTAGACGTGTGAAAGTAGTCAAAAGGACCTTTCAAAGACTTTGGAAATTCACTTTAATTAAAGGAATTATTAAAGTGAATGTCTTTTTTTTTTGTAAATTAGATGAGAATCCTTCTATTCAATCCAGTAGAAAGTACAAAGAGATACAACGATTTGTTGGTGGGAAAGACCCCCCAGTGAGAGAACTACTAAAAGAGAGCCACAATACAAGAAAGCGAGAAAGGGCCTGATCATTGTGAAGGTCCCTTTCTGCCTTTTTTCTTACGAACATCAATCCAACTAAAGGAACTGATAGGCTCAGCAACTTTTGCCACCAAAGCCAAATTGTATGAGGAAATGCCATACTCTTGAGTTGTTGAAGCAGAGGGTGCTTCTTTGTCATTGTCTGAATTGTCTGATTCATGGGGATGCTTCTGAGTCCCTGGGGGATGGGTTGTGGCCATGATTGTGTCATTTGTTTCCTCCTTTTCGAGGGGTGGGTGCAAAGACTTAGCTGATGGAATTGGAATTAGGACTTCTGAAGCTTCAAGAGTTTGTGCGGAAGCCGAGGGCTGGTGTTTTGGGTTTGCAGTTGGTTGTTGAGCAAATGTTGGAGGCTGTGAAGGCGTTGTAGAAGGCGGAGGAGTTGGTGCGTCTTTGTGATGCTTCTCATTGTCAAAGGAAGGGTTCGGGCGGCTTTTGCGAAGATTTGGGACTTGCCAGCCATTAGCTCTTTTTCGTGCTCCAGGGGTCGAGGAAGGGGTTGGGGATAGAGGACACATTGCCTAGAGGTGCCCTGTTTGATGACAAGAGCGACATCTGAAAGCAGTGTTCTCATAATCGACCATCTGTGTGTACGGATCTCCCTCAGACCAGTCAATAAGGATCTTATCTGGAAGCCCTTGACTGAGGTTGATTTCAACACATATGCAGGCGAAAGTGATGAAGCCTTTCGATATCTGATATGTGTCTACCTTGATAAATCTACCCAACGTATTGCCCAGGGTAGATAAAAAAGAATGAGAATAATAATGCAGGGATAGATTGGGCAGTCTTACCCAGACTGGTGTAAGCATGGCTGTCATGGTCAGTGGACTGAAGTCGGAGAACCAACTCTGCATGGAAAGACCAGATCTACCCCAGAACCAAGGACCTTGCTCTAGCACACGTTGGCGTTCGGCTTCTGTGGAAAAGTTGACGATGAAGAACCCTTTGGAGCAAAAGAACAGCTCATGTTCTGACGCCCAAGTCTTGTTAATCCATTCTCTTAGCGCAGGGGCCGAGGGCCATAGTCCGTTGAAGCAGCAAATGAGGGCTTTTGCCTGGTAGATAAAGGCATAGCCATAGACGTGGGGATCTTCGACTTCTGTTGTTGGGGGTTCTGCGGACTGCTCCACAATGAAGGTAGAGCCAAAAAGCTCCTTTGCTCCTAAAGTTTCAGCCTTGGATCCTGAAGGAGCAGAGATCCTTGTTTTCACAACATGCTTGTAAGAGCTTGGATGAGTGAAGGAAGGCGCTCCACGCAGACGAGAGGCAAGTGAAATGGTTGCATTTTTTAGATTCCCATAGTCCCGTAGCATAGAGCCATCCACCAGCTGTCGTCCTTCAAAGATTAGTCTTTGAAAACCAGTCGAAATACCTGTGGCCTGGTGAACTTGGGTTTTGAGCTCAAAAACGAAATCTGAATCTTGGGCCTGCAAACAGAGCGAAGATTCGGCGATGGTCTTTACAAAAAGAGGGAAGCTTGCCTCAATCACGGAGCTAGCCTCGACGAGATATTGAGAATGCAGCCTCGAACTTGTATCACCCTTAGCTTGGTTCTTGTTCGAATCCACTAGGTGCAGAATGTCCCTGAAGTCTCCTAAAGCGAAATGGCTCCCGTGCTTTAGATCAAGGTTGCGTCGGCGGCTAGGGTTTAGCACTTTCCGCGCCCTCAGTCCCTTCTCAGTTCTTATCCGGGCCCAAGTGGCTGGTTCCCACATTAGGGTTTCCCCTAGCGTTGTTGTTGTTGCTACTGTGTCGGCCGCTAGCCTGCTCGACGAGATAATCGTTTTCTTCCCTCCTGGGTGTGTTGGAAGCTCGACGGAGACTTCTTCTGCGGGTTCTGGCTGTGTTTCCTTCTTGGGAGCCTCCTCTGCATACTGTTGCTGCGCCTTCTCGGTTGGGCTCGCCATAAAGACTATGTCGGCGTCAAGCACTGCCTTCGTTCCATTGGGTTTAGATGGTGATTGCTTCGGCTCTTCAGCTTTGACAACAACGACGGGCAATGGCTCGGTCTTTGGCGTTGTCTGCTTGGCCTTAGCCCCTCCTACTTTCTCCGTCTTGAGAGTAGGGTTTGCTGCGGCAGGTTTCTAGGCGAGGCAAGGCGAGGCGAGGCGCCATTTTTTTCGCTTGAATTAGAGTTAAGTGAATATCTTTTTAATTGATTTAGGAAAAGTTTAATAAAATGTAATTTAATTACACTAGTGATTTAGACTTAATCTCAACAGTTAATCTCAAGTGAGGTGAGATATAATCTCAATCATTAATCACTTTGGAGATTAGGGTTAGGGATTCAACTCAGAGAAAGGAGAAGACACGTCTATTTGGAGTGAGTAACTAATAGAGAGAAAAGAAGGACTTTTGCTCAAGGAGATATTAGCAAGGGTGAAGAAGGACTTTAACCTAGATATCAGTTCAGTCCGAAGGAGAAAGAAGCAAGTGGGTAGCAGCAGCAGCAAGTACGGACCGTACAGAGTCACAAACAGCATCGTACGCGTCGAACAGATAGTCCAGGGCATGTACATACGCGCCTCACAGGGCACGTACATACGCGCCTCACAGGCAGTTCAGGGCATGGGTACATGCAATGTAGGTTCAACAAGGCGTGGCTACACAGTCACTAGCAGTCCAAGGAGTGTATGTGTCAGAAAAAATCTAGGGCAGGTACATACACGTTGTACAGGGCATGTACAAAGCCATACAGTCAACGACAGAGGTGTTGGGCAGCAGATCAAGCTGTCGGGTTTTGTTGTAGTTTTCTACTTCTGTTCTCATTTCCCAATTTGGGAGCCCTTGTAAACTTGGAGTCATTACTTAATAAAAGTTTATTTTAAGGGAAAAAAATTTGTGTTGTGTGAAGTTCGGTTTCTATTTTGCTACCGTTGTTTTATTATTTCCAACCAATATATTTTATTCTGTGTGTCGTAATTTATTTATAAGCAAGGAAAAACACAAGGTAATAATTTATCTAAGTGTTGGGGATTGAAGTTTTTCAATATACACATGCCCCTTGATTAACTTTCTTGGGAACTACTCTTCTTGGGTATTGACACATGTTACAGGGGTTAATG
>JZKD02S1674826.1:438485-467502 GCA_000966675.3 Picea glauca
CCCTTTGAGTTGTCGCAGTAACTGAAGGAGCAACTCTATCATAAGGAGTTGCACAAGGGGAAGGCAATGGAGGTAGAAACATAATCTTCTCATCAAAAGGAGGCTCATGCTTGGGAACCAGGTAAGTGTATCCCTCATGCCTCTATGCCTCCCAAATATGTGAGCAGTTCCATCAGGGTTGCAGAGCAGACCTAATACATGAAATATCATGCACTTATAGGCAATTTTTTGGGACTATGGCCATCAAAAAGAGATCTTCTCAAATGGACAAAAACTTGGTGGAAACCCAAGGGCCATTTTGATATTCAGTTAGGCTCAAAGGGCTCTTTTACCACCATATTTCACAACCTAGAAGACAAAGACATAATATTTGAAGGGGGACCATATTTATTTAACTCAGTTGACCTCTATCTCTAATATTGGTCAGAACGATTCAACCCAGAAAAAGAGGATTTCCCTTATGCTCTAGTGTGGATCCAATTATACTCTCCCCCAGGAGTACTAGCTTGGTGAGATTCTAGATAAGATTGGAAATACCCTAGGTCAATATGTCAAAACAGTTGAGGCCACCCGTCAATGTCGTTATACCTCATATGCATGAATCTATGTGTATATGAACATAGCTAATCCTTTGCCAGGTTCCACCACATTAGAATATAGGGATGAGGAATGGACCCAAACTATTGATTATGAACATATACCATTCAAATGAAAAAAGTGCCATGAGCATGGCCATATTTTCAGGGACTGTCCCCTCAATTCCCCTCAAACCATTCCAATGAATGCCCAGGAAAATTCCAAAGATGGCTTTACTCAAGTACAGGGAAGGAAGCGGCCAACCCAGAAACGCCTATCTTGAGTAATTCAAAACAACCATCAATAACTAATTCCTTTGAGATCTTAAATCAATTGTTGGACTCACAAGCAGTGGAAAATCCGCATCAATTTGCAGATAAAGAAGAGAACAGGGGAAAAGCCAAGATAAATCCATAACTAATCTCAGAATAGATTTACCCCAATCCGTCCCAAACACCACGGGATGGAGACCAACCTACTTACGAGGGAGGAGATATATAAATGCTACTTGATGAGAAGGAGTAAGCTGATATAGATCTGGACAAACTAGAGGAGGCCTATAAAAAACAGGAACTGTAATCCCCCCCCCTAGAACAACTCTGAAAAGTCCATAAATTATTCATGAACTCCACTGCTGGGGCCACCTCAAGATCAGGGGGAATCATAGGCATTCATCAATATCCAAGACAAGAAATGAAAAGGCTATTAAAGGAAGGTAAGCGAAGAGGCCACAAATATGCTCAACAACTCATTAGGGAGGTAAGTTCCTTTGTGATAAATTTTGGTCAAATGCGAAAGTTAATTGAGGGCTTCTTCATCTTCACCCCTCCACCTTCCTCATAAATATTGTCTCATGGAATGTTAGAGGTATAAATGGAAGAACAAAAAAAGGGTTCTTTGAAATAACATTATGGCAGAAAATCCCGACATTTTACTTCTGCATGAAACAAAATGTGTTGCTGAAATAGCTAAAAATATGCTCTCCAGGTGTTGGAAATAGAGCAATTTTGTTTATAATGACTCCAAAGGGGTTGTTGGAGGGATTTCAATATCCTATAACCCTACTACAGTAATATTGGATAACTTCTTCTCCACAAAATGGTTCATATCGGTACACTGCAGAGCCACAGGTTCCAACAAAGAGGGGGTCATCACCAACACCTATGGACCACAGATGTCATTGCATAAGGAATCCTTTCTCAAGATCCTGTCATATCTGGCTGCGATAGTGGGACAAAAGTGATTGATTATGGGAGGCAAATTCAATATAATTCTATCTCTTAAGGAAAAGCGTGGAGTCAATCGAAGAATGGACAATGACAATAATAGCTTTCAAAAAGTTATTGACGACCTCTGTTTGGTAGACCTCAACACCATCAAGATGACATATACCTGGTCGAACCATCAATCTGTCTCTCATCAAGTTGCTTTTAGGCTTGATCAATTCCTTATATCGAAGTCCCTCGTGTTGGAAGGGCCCCTTTTGGAAGCCAACATCCTCCCTCGCTTAGGATCATATCATTTGTCGATTCAATAATGGTTGGATACCTTGAGTTCCCCTCATAGAAAATCATTTATATTCAAAAAATTATGTCTTACCAATTCTAACTTCCAAGAAAATGCTCCTACATGGTGAGTCAAGGCGGCGATCACTCATTGAAATCGCATGTACAAATTCCAACAAAAATTAAAGAACTATAAGCAGAAACTTAAGGATTGGAACAAAAACGTTTTTGGCAATATATTTCAGGCCCAAAAAACTCTGGAACAACGTATGGAGGAAATACAACGATTTCTCATCACCACAAGCGACACTGAATCACTCCTTGAAGAGGAAAAGTTCATAAGAAAGTAGCTTGAAGATAGATATGCACAGGAGGAAATACTCTGGCGGAAAAAATCAAGAATCCAATGGCTTAAAGAGGGGGAGAAAAACTCCAAATTTTTTCCTAGATCAATGATTCAAAGAAGACACGTCAACACGATTACAAGGTTGGAATATAATCAAGGTCAAATTATCATGGACCATAAAGGAATCGAATGAGAGCTAGTTAGATACTTTAAAGAGATGTTATCTGAACTTGATCTTGATCGCTCCCTAGCCATCAGAAAAATAACTCAACACATTCCTCCCCTGATCACCATTGATCAAAATGATCCGAAAATCTTTAGATACCAATCTTGATCTTTAAAACCCATATTAGCATCTAACTTGATTCAAAATAAGTCTTGATCGTATTGATATGATTTGCAGAACACATGATGATGTGCTTATTATCCAAAATCTCACAAAATGATGAATAACTTCAAGAATAATGAGATAACACAACATAAAATAAAAGAACTCAAATATTCAATATTGATGAAAAATTTACTAGATCTCTGAGTTCCTTTTTAAAACAGTGAGTCTGCTTCAAATGTCAAATTACAATACAAAATGGACTTACAAAGCCAAATTTGAAGTCACTCTTCAATTCTGCTACTAAAAATATAAAATAGAGTATACCATTGAATTTCTTGTGATATTCTGAGAAAAATGAGTGCAAACTCAACCATATTCTAAATTGGCTCAATTTTACCCTCTTTACACACCAAACAATGCGCTATAACGCTCATTAATGGAAATCTAGACTAAGAATTTCATAGACAACGTCTTAGAAAAAAAATAACATAAATCTGTGCTATATAACTGGGCTAATTTGTTTTAACATAAATATATTATTTGATGTTAGTTATAAAAAGTCAAGCGTATGGCGCATTGGTAGGAGCATCTAGTTAAGGCATTGGAATATTTCGCTGGAGGTCATGAGTTTGAATCCCATTCAACCCAACCAATTTTATTCTCCCTTAGCCATTACTGACCAATTAGAGAGTGCCACGTGGCACTCTATGGTTGGTCCATCTGTTGCCAACATCATCACCACATCATTATCCCATTCATTTCCACATGAGCATACAGATGCTCATTGTACTTGCCCCCTGTCACCTGCCACATCATCGTACATATGCAGCATGACACTTTTTTATTGGTCCACATGGGTGCCTGAAAATGCCAAAAACGAGTGACACATGGAAGCCTCTCATGTCGCCATGTCAACTTGCTGACATCATCCTGACAGTTGTATGGATGACACGTGGAATCCTATGGGCCTGCCACATGGCACCTAGTGTTTGACTTTTTCCCTGGTTTGACCAAACTTTGACTGGCTATAAACTTTGCATACAAACTCTGTTTGAGGTGATTTTTGCGTCGTTAGAAAGCTATTTCCGAACTCTAAACAATGAATTTATTTCCAAGAAAGTTTGAAACAATCAAACTTTGAGCATTTCTAGATCCTCTTGGACCTCTATGAGCGTTTTGGATCTTCCTGGACCTCTAAGAGCGTTTCGAATCCTCTTGGATCACATCTTCCCACTGAAGAAATTTTGGTCTTCAAAAAGTATGAATATTTCAACAATTTAGTGATGATAACTCTAACTCACTCTTCTACCTTATTGAAATGCTCTTATTCAATAACTTAGCGATGATGAAGCTTCTTCACTCTTCCACCTTGTTGAATATTCTAAGACTAAATTTATTATCTTGGATCTTGGATCTTGGATCTTGGATCTTGGATACCAGATCAATGTACTTCTATCTACTTTTCTGAAATATGGTTCTGACTCTGGCTCTTTGGCAAGTGGTTCTAATTAAATATAACTCTGGTTTTGGCTCATAGATTCCTTCATAACAAAAGTCTGCTCACTGAATCTTTGCAATATCCAAATCTGAATCTTGTACTCAACACCACCTCCCATCTTCTTCTCTATTGAAGACAGTCTATCTCGACAAATCATGAAACCAAGTTGAATGTTGATCTATGCATTTCCCATTTGGACTCATTGTTCCTATACTGCTAATGTATATGTAGGAATCTTTGAATGAATTCCCGGTTCATTTCCTCTCTCCTTCCATGAAAGAAACTTTAAACATATTCTCTGTATACATTTGTATTATTTGACCTTCTTCTGCTTAAGGTATACATCTATATGAACATGACATAATATCTTGGAGATGCCATAACAATAGCATACATCTTTACAAGTATGTACCTCTTATCTTTACCATCTCTAGGAAGATTTACACAACTTTGATGCTCCTCCTGCTCTTGATCTACATGCTCCAACTACCTGCATCCTTTTGTTCCTTCACCTTCGGTACTTCAGAATAAGAATGTTAACTTAGACAATTCGATCCATATGCAGTTCTTAGCTAATAACAAGCCAATTACAATTATCTTCATTGTTGTCGAAAGGCTTAGAAATCTCTATAAGATCCCTCTCACTCTTGAAAATTGATAAGGTGGCTATATATAATTCTTACAAATTCCTCTACTCTTAACATTCTCTAATGAGTGGCCAACAAGCCTTCTAGTAAAACAATATACATAGACTTAAAAGGTATCTACATATGCATATTAACTTGCAATTTTTACAAATATACATATTTACAATCAAATATTTTATGATATATGGTTTTCTTCATGGACTCATTCTTCCAATTGTACTAGAAGGAATCTCACAACTTCCTATCTCTGACAATGCCTCTAACGTTGATGCTAAATATGACATTGAATAAGATGTTGAATCTAAGAAACCATTAGACCCAATTATAGGTCTTCCAAGTAACCTATATAACCTCTCATTTCGAACACTAAGAACTAATGTTTTGTCCTGAGTAGCTTCCCTTGAATATACAAGTACATGCCCATCCTAGAATGTGACTGCATATCCTTCATCTTCAAAAGTTACAACTGAGAGTAGGTTTGATTTCAAATTGGAGCATATAACATATGTTCTATCCCAAAAAATCCTCCCAACTCGAGCGAGAATCTTACATATCCAAACCCTCCTATTGCTTGTCCGGTGTTAGTTCCAGATCCTACATAGCAATCTGTGTTTATCTATGAGAAATTCAGGAATATTGATCTCATCCTTGTCATGTGGCGAGATGATCCACTGTCCACAAACCATACCTCGATGTCTTCATATGTCACATTATTAATACCATCCATTAAGAAGTATTCTTTCTCGAATCTTTCAGCAAGACTATTAACTTCACTCGGGGTTGATTTTTGTCTTCCTGCAAGTGCCCTTACATATTTTCGGTTATGCTTCAGACATAAGTGTGGATAAAGTGTCCAACACTTCTCTATCTAATGTCCAGTCTTACCATAATAAGAGCAGAGTGTCTTGTTCCTATCTTGGAACCACGATCCCTTCTGGTCATTCCCCCTTTTCTTTTTTCATGAGAAATGACTTTTTCCTTTAGCCTTCTTCTTGGATGGTTTTTCTTGCATGGATTTTCTTCTTCAACATTTCACCATATTATAGTTACTAGTTCCATAGGAAGCACATGGATACGTAGACCATATACCAATCTTACCAGTGGGAAATGTCTTCACTCTCCCTTCATAATGCCCATTTCTTCCTGGAGATGTCTTACGTATGCTACCTTTCCCTAGGATGGAAGGTAAGACTAGCTTCTTATGAAGGACCTCTTCATCTAAAGTTCCCCTCACTTCAGTCATCCTTGAGAATTCTCCATCTTGATGAGGAAAAGAAGAATATGAGGAATCATCTTTCTCGATGATACCTTTTGAAGGAGCTAGTTTCTCTTACATTGGATACTTTCCATTCTCTACTTGCCTAACTTCATGGAAAGGTGCCAATATCTTATCCTTAGTCTGCAACTTTCTTTCTAACTCATGAAAAATACCTCTATGGAATTCCTCATGACATATTAATTTATCTTCAAGCTTTTGCTTCTCCTTCTCAAGAGATTGTAGTTGCATCCTTAATTCCTAATTATCCTTCTGAATATGTCGATTAATGTCTTTCTGGAGCCTTAAATTCATGAGAGATTTACTCATGTTGTCTTTTACAACAAAAGATCTATACTGAGAGCCTTCAAACACCTTCACCAACTTGAGTCTTGAACCCCGTCACATCAACTTACAAATACACGTCAAAAACCTAGCTCTTATACCACTTGATTAAAAAATCCTTAGATACCAATCTTAATCTTTAAAAAACCATATTAGCATCTAACTTGATTCAAAATAATTCTTGATCGTATTGAGGTGATTTGCAGAACACATGATGATATGCTTATTATCCAAAATATCACAAAATGATGAATAACTTGAAGAATAATGAGATAACACAACACAAAATAAAAGAACTCAAATATACAAGATTGATGACAAATTTACCACATCTTTGAGTTCCCTTTTAAAACAGTGAGACTGCTTCAAATGTCAAATTACAATACAAAATAGACTTACAAATCCAAATTTGAAGTCACTCTTCAATTTTGCTTCTCAAACTAAAAAACAAAATATACCATTGAATTCCTTGCGAAATTATGAGAAAAATGAGTATAAACTCGACCATATTATGAACTGGCTCAATTTTACCCTCTTTACATGCCAAACTATGCACTATGGCGCTCATTAGTGACAATCTGAACTAAGACTTTCATAGAAAATGTATTAGCACAAAAATAACATCACCATCATGGTCCTGTCGAGAAATCGAGAAAAATGAGTATAAACAAGCCTATGTTTTGACATAATGCTCCTCGACATGCAAATCAAGACAACACCATGACTAGGCTTATCTTGGCATGTAAATCGAGACAATCCATACTCTTGGCACAAACTTCTAAGCCTCATACTCTTTGTCCCATCGCATTGGTTTTTGTGCCCTCTAAATAGGCCTAGGTCGACCTAATTATGGCCCGAAATTCGTGCTATATACTCAGGTTGATTTGTTTTAACATAAATATATCGTTTAAAGTTAGTTAAAACAAGCCAACCATATGGCGCATTGGTAGGAGAATCTAGTTAAGGCGTTGGAAAATTTCGTTGGAGGTCACGAGTTCAAATCCCATTTGACCCAACCAATTTTATTCTCCCATATCCATTACTGGCCAGTCGGAGAGTGTCATGTGGCACTCTCTGGTTGGTCCAACTATTGCCTGTGTCAGCACCACATCATCTTCCCAGTCATTGCCACGTTAGCGTATGGATGTTGATTGTACCTGCCACATCATCATATGGATGCCACATGGCACTTTTTATTGGTCCACATGGGTGCCTGAAAATGACAAAAATGAGTGACACGTAGCAACCTCTCATGTTGCCATGTCAACTTGCTGACATCATCCTGACAACGATATGGATGAAACGTGGCAGCTTGTGAGCCTGCCACGTGGCACCTCTTGTTTGACTTTTTCCCTGGTTTGACCAAACTTTGATCGGTTATAACTTTTGCATATGAACTTTATTTGAGGTAATCTTTGCATTGTTGGAAAGCTATCGTTGAGATCTATACAATGAAGTACTTTTCTAGAACATTTGAGACGATCAAATTTTGAGCATTTATGGATCCTCCTAGACCTCTATGAGCATTAAGGATCTTCCTAGACCTCTGTGAGCATTCTTGATCCTCCTAGATCCTAAAATGAATCTCTTCTCAAAACAATCTCAATTGAAGAGGTGTATCAAGCCATCAAGGAAATAACAGTTGGAAACGATAAATATCTTCTCTTAGTCACAAGTGAAGACTTATGAGAGAGAAAGAGAGATAAATATCTTCTCTTAGTCACATCTCATCACAAGAGTGAATAGAAGTGTATGAATGAATGTGTGGTGGAAAGACTCTCCTTCCTCTATTTATATGAGAGGCATGGTAGGCCAACAATACTATCCGGGCCTGAGCCCTTACTAGCAACCTAGATGAGCCCTTGCAGGTCACACAATTCAAATGCCCACTCTAAAGTACAAGTGTCATGCTCCAATGGTGATGTTGTGCACAATAATTATTACAAGGTGATCTAGCTACATAAGGCAAGTCCACACCACTCCATCATGAGCCTCTGTCGACTCCATCTATCCCCGAAAGCAATGTACTCCATTGCATCAGTTACCCCCTTGAAAAAACATTATCGAAGCCATGTTGAAACTAGGGATCATGTCCCAAAGAACCATAGTTGATTCACTAGGCTATTCCTCAGTTTATTCTTCGATCTCTCCTTCAATTGGCTCATTGGATTTCTTGGATTGAATGCAACTATCAAGGAACTTATTTGCTACCATGTTCATGGAATTTATCCATTGAGGACAAGTTTTTTTCTGAATGATTGGCTTGATAGTAATTGCAGAAATTATCCATGGCCACTTCCTCTAGATCAATATTCAAATTCACAAGTGGGGATTCAATAAGTTTAGGAGGGACATGTATTCTAAAGAAAGGTTCATACAACCTCTAATTCGATGTCCCTTCTCCAACATTACTCTTAATATCTATGATTTCATTAGATAAGCATTTAATCATCCTTTGCATACTTTCCATATGCATGGTATCTTTATCCTTACCCTTTGTAATTTGTTTAGGTTGTGGTCTAAGCAAGATAATGTTATTTTTTAGGTTGAACAACTTCCTTCTTTATGAAATTTTCTTGGCTTTCCTTACGTCCCATCATTTCAAATTCAATGTTTTTGGCTTCCTCAAAGTTTAATCCAAAGTAATTTTCCCTACTCGCTTAACGAACATGGAGATGGGTGCTAGCAATGCATTAGCATAAGCTTCAATTTGTAGCTCATGCGTAGGCATTGTTTCATATTTAAACTTATTTAGGACCGTGGTAAACCTTTGGTTAAAATATTTCACTCTCTCTTTGGGACCCATGACCAAAGAGAAGAGTTTTATCATTAATGAACCTATAGTACTTTTTTATCTAAACTTATCTAAGAATCCCTTTTGGAAATCACCCAACAAGTAGATTGAAATACTAGGTGGAGGCTTTATTCCCTAAACTGTAAGGAAAGAGCCTACACACCACGTCCTCATGTTGCACATTCATTGACCTAATAGCCAAAATCAATTTCTTAATGTGTATTTTGGAGGACCATACAAATCAGGATTGTACTTGAGAAGTAAGCATTCTGGATGTTTAGGGAGATTATGCATTTGCTTGGGCAATGCCAAGTCATCCTAGGTCAACTAGGGTTGGTTAGATTTTGGTTGTTTTCTTCACTATTTTCCACATTCTTAAAACTTGAATTAGTATCTCTGACTGACCCAAGTTGGAGTCAAAACCTAATTGAATCTCAAATTTCTTAGTATCTAATAGGGTTGTAGCAGGATTAGGGGTTGAAGGAATTAGATTAAAAAGTTGGAATATTTCTTGCAATTTTAATTCAACCAAGTCTCCTGTAGTGTGAACCAAGTTGGAAGATTTCTTGCAATTTTAATTCAACCAAGTCTCCTATAGTGTGAACCAAGGTTTGTTCCCTAGTTCAAGTCACCATTTCTACGATGTTTCTTCATCGAGTAAGCAAAGGGGCCACAAGTAAAGAACCATTTTTTCTTGTATAAGCCTGTGTAATGTGTGTAAATGTGTTTACTTCTTCATTGGAAATTGTGTAGGGTATATCAATTTCGGTTTCTTAGGGTGTGGAAAATCATTTTTTGAATGTGGGTTGTTAGTATGACTTGTCATACAAGATGACCATCCTTCTAGTGCCAATTTTGTTGAGGGGGTTGGATTCATAAAACTCAACATTAGGGATTAAACCCAAGGAAGAGGCCTAATTAGACTCTTCCCTATTTAAATGGAATAATCCTCCAGACTAATGACTCAGTACTCTTTCAATAGGATTTATGAAAATGTTTAAATTTTTCTTTGTATTTTTATAATTTTTGTTGTTAAGTGATAAATGAAAAGGGAAAAAAACTAAGTTAAGTAAAGGAAGGATGAAAACTATTTTTGAGAGATAACTCTTAGAAAAAGTAAATGAAAATATCATTGTATGTGTATTAATCTAAGTATTAATCCTATAGGAAAAACTACTTGAATAGAAATATTTTTAGGAAAAAAGAAATTAACTGCTACAAGAAGAGAAATATATAGGAAAGATAAATAAATAAAGAACCATTTGATCCTCGATCACCTACATAATTAATTCCGCAGGAAATATGTAATGAACAAAAAATAAATGATCAAAACAGATGAAGAATAATTAAACCCTAAATAGAAAATACATTACATATTTGCTAACATATTTATAAGAAAGAATCTCAAATATATAGCAAGACAACTTAAACATGTGATAAGAAATTTGTACTAGGCATCATGAGAAAACAAGTAATAGTAGAGTAATCCACCAATTGAATTGTTCCACCATGATCCTTCAACAAAATCGTTTATGGTCACAAGAGGGATTCTAAATTAAAGATAGAAATATGTTATGTTCCAACGCCTTAAAAATGATAAAAAGTCAATAATTACAATCCAATTCGAGGGGGAGACCTTCTTTTACAATATATCAACTTCATAGTAAAATATGAGATTAGATAAGATGATCATAAGACTAGGTCTCCTTGGTATATCTATAGGAGACAAATGGTACAAATATAATGAAAGGGTGCGATGAAGAGCTTCAGAGCCTACATGAAAATATACACAAAAAATGTAATAATTCAATAAGGGGTTTTATACCTAAAATGGGGGCTTTGTATGGGGCTTTGTCTAGGGCTTAACATGCCCCTCCCCTTCAAACAAGTGTTGTCCTCAACACTTGACAACCACGATTGTGTCTGCATGAATAAATCATCTTTCCATGTTGCCTCTTCCACTGGTAGCTTCTTATATTTGATCGGGTACTTGGTATTTTCTCGATTTTGCATCTTTTTAATAGTTTGCACTGGGATCTTGTCACTGATTATCTTCTTTAAGAAAGAAACATGGAATGTTGAATTTACACGTCTTGGTCTCGGATGAATAGCATGGTCATGATCTTGAGCAGGTGGAAGACCCTTAAGTATTTCTCCAAATACCTTGGAATGATTGTTAATAACTTTTTGGAGATTCATTTGAGTAGAGGATACAGATGTTTGAACATCTATTGATCTCAATTGTGCAATTACACCATGGTGTCCCTTTTTCAGTACTTTTGTCATGTTGTTAGAGCTTATCACTTTATATGGATTATCTTGGATACCTCTAAACTCAATTTCCTTTCCTTCTGAGGAAAATCTCATGAAAATTAAAGGCCATTGTTCCCAATGACTGTAACTATCGGACCCCTAGTACAACAACAACACCACCCATTTGGATGGAAATCATGCGACTATCCAATAAATAATCCCACATATTGAGCTTAATACTATGGCACTTCCCAAAACAATTTATGGTACCTCCATTTGCAATCATTACTTGAAACTCTAGTGTTGGATATACAAAGCAATTGAGATATTTTGTTAGTTTTCAATTGATGAAGCTATAGGTACTACCATAATCAATCAATATTGTTACCTTTTTATTTTTGATATATCCTTCTATCTTGAGGGTTTGTGGAGTACTAATATTGTCCAATGCATGACAATATATTATTGGAGTGGTCTCTTCTAGATCTAGATCTTGTGATCGTTCCAATTCTTAATCTTCTTCCTCTTCATTATCTATGTAGAATACCTTCTTCTCATTGCATTTAGGCCCCTTACCGTACTTTTTGTCACCATTGAAACATAGTCCCTTTTCTCTTCTTTCATCCATTTGTTGAGGTGTCAACCTTTTTGGTTGATGTATGATTGTCTTATGAGCCCCAAAATGATCTATGCTTCATGTGTATGCTCCACTGGTAGACTTGTGTGTAGCCTTATTCTTGGCTTTAATATGATCATTTTTCTTGGCTTCCATAATATTTGTAGGATGTCTTAAGAAAATCTCATGTTTAATGTCTTATTTTAATCCACCCATGTAAGCTTCCAACAATTGTTGATCATTCATGCCATCCACCCTTGTCGTCAATACCTGAAATTCTGAATTATAATATTCAATATCACCTAAGTACTTGATTCTTGTCAATTGAATGAAGTAGTCATGTTCCCATACTTTCCCATATTGTGATTTTAATTCTCTTGTAAATAAGACCCAAGTACAATGATAAAAAGGGGGTTTCCTTTTCACTATCCATTGATACCATTTATATGGTTTTATCTCAAAGTTCAAAGTTTTTATGTGAATCCTTTTCTTATCATCCATAATATTATATAGTTCAAAATATTGCTCCATTTGGTTCACCCAAGTAAAGACCTTTGCTCCATCAAACTTCTTTAATTAAATCTTGGGAATATTGAATTTAGGACCCACACCATAATTAACTCCACTATTAGAGTTAGATTCACTGGTTTAAAATGGCTTATTGTTGGCAGTTTGTTCAAATTGAATAATACCTTTATTTTCATGAGTTACTTTCCTTTTGATATTGTAATACCTCGATTTTGAGTCCCCACATTAAATGTATTTTGTTATTTTATGAAAGGGTGAAGTGCCTAAACAATTAAAAGAGGTTAGAGTGCCTGAAAAATGTAATGCTTTGATCATTAATAATAATAAAACACATCGTTGGCTACCAGACGAACAAGGACAATAGTTATAGGGGGCTATGATTCCACGAGAGAGGGGGATAAAGGGGCTAAGTCTTTTTATTCTATTTTATTTACCCATAATTTTTTTAATTGAGAGAAGTGGCTACATGAGCTTCTTGGGGAAGGCTATGTGGTTCTTGATTTCCAAGTAAATATATAAACCCTTCTTTGGGCTGTTTGGGTGTTCACTCATTATTCATCATTCACACTCTTCATTTTGTTCACTCTTTCATTCATTGTTGGTCATTTATCACTCATTCATTTCTTGTTCTTGGATTGAGACATGGGGGGGAACTGCTGAGGAAAATGCCATTATTTGTTGGCTGTAGTAATGACTGGTGTATTCCAGCCATGAATTAGTGTCTGCATGTTTGAGATGCATTGGCATGAGTTAGAAGTTTTTTCCACAGCTGTGAATCCTGAGAGTCCTAGCATGGAGATTCTTGACTAGATGCACTGGAGCCCTAGAAGGAGGTGGAAAGCCCGAGGGACTGCGCGACAGAGAAGGGAGTCCATTCTCTTGGGTTGTGCAGGCTGTAGAGAAGAGATTTGATGTCCTTTGGATTGTTGTGTGTTGAGAAACTTGTGAGAGCTTGAGTGTTAATTGGTTTGGGAAGCTAAGTGGCACCCTGGAACCGTCCTTGTGGATTCATAGCCTTGGATCGGGGGTGACCTACTGTTGAGAATTGGAATAACAACGTCTATGGTTGGGTGGAACGTCCTTGGTCTGCAACCATTTGGTAATTCATTTTGTTAAAGATAAGTGCTTTGTGTCACGTGTTTCTATGATTTTATATTTATTTCCGATGTGTATTAATTAATATCTCTAAGATGTGTATCTTTAATGTGCCTACTTGCTGGTTATTGTTGTGCATGGCACATTTAAACATTCTTTTATATTGTAGAATGAATCTTGATTATTGCATGTTCTATCATGGTGTTCTTTCATGCTCCTTTATTAATTAAATGTTATAAGAATTTAAAATCAGTGTTGAAGAGCATTTTTGGAGTAGCGTTGCCCGACCTATGGGTGGTTGGGTATGTTACAAATTGGTATCAGAGCTTCTAGTTCAAACATCAGAATGATATGGGCCAAACAAGTGCAAATTGGGTAGATTCGTTGTCAGAGAGTCGGTTTGTACAAAATTGGGGAAAGACGATGAAAAATTTGAAAGAAATTCCCCAAATTCGTGAACATATCTGAATTTTAATGAGTTAATATTGTTTAGGAAGTTTAATGGAGTCGATCTGCAGAGTTGCAAAGCCGAATTGGACCCCGAAGGTTGAAAAATTCATATTTTAATGGTTGTAGTAGTGTGGGGTAGAGTTAAGAGAATCAACAATTGAGATCATGTTCGATATCCAAATCAACGGTCTAGGTTCACCCTTGATAAATTTAAAAATTGAAAAAGTTTCAAAGTTTGACAAAGTTATGAGATCAACAACTAAGATTCATTTCAGAGGTTTGGAAAAAGGAGGAATATCGACAGTTCGTATTCGTTTTCGGTTGTTTGGGAAGTCGGAGAAAAGCAACGGTCGAGATCACTTGGTTGGGAAATCAATAGCCCAGATTTACCTGGTTATGGGAAAAATTGCCTAAGTGTTGAAAATCACCATCTAATATTGTCGATGGTCGATGGATTGGGGATCGACGAGTTTGGAAAAGTGTTGAAATTTAGCTAAGTGACATCTAAGATCGTCGATGGCCAATGGATCATGGATCAATGAGTTTGGAGAAGTATTGAAATTCGAGAAAATGACATCTGAGATCATCGATGACCAATGGAGAAAAGAGGGTGATGACATGTCATGCCACATCAACATCCATGTGTCATGCCACGTCAGTGTCCACATGTCATGCCACATCATCATAGTTTCCACGTCAGAGGAAGTGTTTTTGATAGTCGTCAGGGATCATCGATCATCGATGGGTCGATGGTCAGGCATCGTCTGAAGTTGTAGGGAGTTCCATTCGCCAATGAAGATCGCCGACAACCGACGGTCGATGGCTAGGTCATCTAGTTTGGAGTCGTGTGCAAATTGGTCATCGAGAAGTTGGGATTATGGTAGATGATCGGGTCGATAGTTTGGGGAAATTGTTGTGCACCCTAAAGGAGAATGTTGGTCATTGATGGCCAATGGAGCGCAAATCAATGGTCCAGATCACTTCTAACTTGAGATTGATGGTGCAGATTGCACTTAGGCCATAAATAGAGAATATCAAGTCAAATTTGGATGAAGATCATGGGTTTTTTTTGCAAAGAGGATATCTACAAAAGTGTCAGAGAGGGTCATTGTCCATTTTTGCTTGGATTTGTTAGAAATTGCAAAATAGTGGTTTTTAAATATCCAAGTCCAAATTCTTGGTAGATGTCCAGATTAAGTTGAAACTCTTGGGGAGATTCTAGAAAGTAGAAATATAAATAACCCAGAAAGGAATTGAATAAATCCTAAGGGGATTGGTATGGGGATGTTGAAATAAGCCAAAATCTACTATTTCAGGCTACATTTTGGGATTTTTGATATTTTTAGAGGAAGAAAAGTGACCCTAGATGACAAAACTGAAAAATTTTATTTACTTGACATTTTGCATACTCATCAAGAAAAACAAATTTGGTTTAGTGATATTTTTCCAGAAGTGCATATATTGTGAGATAGCTAGAAGTTGCAGATTCTAGGTGGTTGTAGTTTTTTTACTGGAGTATCAACTTGAAAATATAAGAATAATTATGAATTCATTGTAATTAATTTTATCTATGGTTCATATAAAAGTTTCTCTATTTCTTTATATATTTTCGTCTGTAGTTGACAGAAGTTGACATTTCAATAAAATTATGCCAGTGGAGAAAATGCACAAAAAGGGTGAAAGTAGGTTTTTTCGGGAAGTCGTAAATTTCAGCTCGGAGATTGGAACGAGGCATGAGTGTAGTCATTGGAATAATTATTCAAACAAGAATAAGCTGGAATTATTATAATTTGGGAAATTATGATATATTTCTTCATGAATTAAGCATAAAAAGGACTTGTGGCATTAATTGACAAAAAAATTATAACTTGCATAATTATAACAAAATAGTTACTTTCATATTTTGCAGAATTAGGGGATATAAACATATCATTTCAATATAAGAATGTATATTTGGGACATGGAGGAAGGAGAGGGAGCCTTCAGTCATGATAAAGAAGCCAAATGTCAATATATCAGTGTTGTTTATGCAGAGACGGAATCAAATGGGCACAAGGGAAGAGGGGAACAAGAAACATTAATAGAGACTGTGAGAAGCATGAGAATATAAGTGAAAATTTACAAAGCAGACAATGAGAGAAAAAAACCAAATAAATGCTCAAGTTATGCAAAGCCTAAATCAGTTGCATAGGCAAGCAAAGAATGCATCATATTTAAGGCAGGAGGAAGAAGGAAGATATCATGAAAGAAGAGATCACTATAGAAGAGCTGGTCATTCAAGATGTGATATAAGAACTCATAGACATCACTCACCTCCTTACTCAACAAGGAAATCTTATGCATCTGAAGACTCCATAAATAGTCCAGAAGTGTCTCCTGTTAGACACCAAAGAAGAAGACATGAATTAGACAGTTTGCAAGGAGAGTTGAGGAAGCTTAATCCACCATCCTTTGATGGTGAAAGAGAAAGGGAAGATGACGATGAAGCTTGGTTTCTTGGAACTAGGAAATACTTTCAGTTTAACAACTACTCATCCAACCTAGAATCCAAAATTGCCACATACTATTTGCATTGAAAAACTGCTATGTGGTGGGATCAATTGAAGAAATTTGAGTACATTATTGAGAACAAGATCACTTGGAAGTAGTTCAAGTGATATTTTCAGGAGTATCGTTTAGATAATCTCTATGACAAGAAGATGCAAGAGTTCTTTGAAATAAGGTTGGGAAGCATGGCCATGATAGAATATAAAAAGAAGTTCTTCGGATTGTTGAAGTATGTGTTATTTATCAAAGATTAAAAAGTGAAGATACAAAGGCTTTTTAGTGGACTTCCATCCTTTTATAAGGAAAACATCAATATGATGAGCCTAGGACTTTGATAGAGACCATCAGGAAAGCTAAGTACGTGTATGAGCAAGGCAAGGGTAGAGAATCCATGCAAAAATCTTGGAAAGATGAGAAGAAAGAGAAATCTGATCAGAGAAGGAAAGGATTCAAACCTCCTTTCAAAAAAAACAGTCCAAATACAAATCAGCAAGAACAATCTACTAAGACTGAATCCAAGAAGGAGGAATCCTTGGGGAAAAAAGGAATACCACCAAGCCAATGTTGGGGGTTCAAAGAAAATCACCTATACAAGGATTTCCCTCACAAAGGAGATAAAACAAAGACTATGCACAACATCCAAGAAGCTACAATAGTATAAGACATGGGAATAATATACACAAACTTAGAAGATCGACAAACAGAGTACAAATCCAATATGATCGAAGTGGAAGGTAAGATCATTAATTATCATGTTGTTATTTTAATTGATTCAGGAGCAAACCATTGTTACATTGATCATAAAATAGTGGATAGATTATTACATTTGGAGAAAAGTAAGCTTGAGAAATCAAGTTTGGTTCAACTAGCCACTAGAACCAAAAGAAGGATCAATGAGGCTATTAGAAGTTGTCCAATAAATATGAATGGAGTGAATATTAATGTTGATATGAATATCATCCCATTAGGATCTTATGATATCCTGATTGGAATAGATTGGTTGGACCAACACCATGTTGTCCTAGATTTTCATAACAAGACATTTACATGTCTTGATGAAGAAGGAAACCAAAGCACAGTGAAATGAATTCCAAGACCCATTTCTATAAGGGATTTTTCAACCTTATAGCTGAAAAGATATTTCAGGAAAGGATGTCAATTGTATGCAACTCGTGTGGAGGAGCCAAAAAATATAAAAGGCCAAGCCTTGAATATTTTCTAGTATTGCAAGAGTTTAAAGATGTATTTCAAGAAATATTAGGATTGGCACCGAAGAGGGAGTTAAATTTCTCTATTGATTTAGTACAAGGATATGCTCCAATATCAAAAAATAATTACAGAATAAGTAGTCTGGAATTTAAATAATTACAAATGCAACTAGAGGAATTGTTGAGGAAATGATACATACGCCCAAGTGTTTCACCTTGGGGAGAACCAATACTCTTTATCAAAAAGAAGGATGGGACATTGAGGTTGTGCATTGACTTTAGATAGTTGAATAAAGCCACAGTAAAGAATAAATACCCTCTACCCCAAATTGATGACCTCTTTGATAAACTAAAAGGAGAAAAGTTATTTTCGAAGATAAACTTGAGATAAGGATACCACCAGGTAAGATTCAAGGAAGAATACATCAGTAAGACAACTTTTAGAACCAAGTATGGACATTATTAATTTGTAGTGGTGCCATTTGGACTGACCAATGCACCAATTGTCTTTATGTGCTTAATGAATGGCCAATTTACAAATTATTTGGATAAGTTTGTCGTTGTGTTCTTGGATGAAATACTTATTTAATCTAAGTCCAAGGAAGAGCATGATCATCACTTGATGTTGGTGTTGCAAGTGCCAAGGGAACATCAACTTTGTGCCAAGCTTAGTAAGTGTTCTTTTTACCAAGAACAAATCCATTACTTGGGACACATTATTTCAGAAGAAGGTATAGCAGTAGATCCAGAAAAGATTGAATCCATTAGAGGATGGTCAACACCTAGGAATGCTTCAGAAATCAGATCTTTTATGGGATTAGTTGGATACTATAGGAGGTATATAGGAGGGTTATCTAAGATTTCCCATCCCATCACTTCTTTGCAAAAAAAGGGAATTAAGTTTGAATGGACAACAAAGTGTGAAGATAATTTTAATTTGTTAAAGGAATTACTTACTAGTGCGCCTATTTAAAGATTGTTGACCCAAATGAGATTTTTGTGGTATGTACAAATGCATGCAAGGAAGGACTTGGTGGAGTTCTCACTCAAAATGGGTATGTAATTATTTATGAGTATAGAAAACTTAAAGAACATTAGCAGAATTATGCCACATGATTTGGAGTTTGTTGTCATAGTTCACGCATTGAATATGTGGATGAATTATCGCATGAGAAAGATATTTAAATTAAGGACATACCATAGTGGTCTAAAATACTTTTTTGAAGAACCAACTTTGAATGCCAGAAAGACAAGATGGCTGGAATTTTTAAGTGAGTATGATTTTGACATCAAACATATCAAGGGAAAAGAAAAGAAAATTTTTGATGCACTCAACAAAAGAGTACATCTCATGAATTGTATATCCATTACTATGCATTAGTAAGGTTTGAAGAGCATAATTTTAGATGCTGTTGTTACAGATCAACATTACCTACACGTAAAAGAAAATTTATAGTAAGAAAATGTACAACAAAGAATTAAAAAATATGAGATTAAGGATGATGGATTGCTTATGCATAAGAATAGAATTTATGTTTCTAGCTCTAGAGAACTTAGGAAATTGGTGTTAAAATAAATGCATAATGTTCCATATGTCAGACATCTCAGTTACCAGAAAATAATTGCAACAGTAAGAAACCAATTCTTTTGGATAAGAATGAAGAAGGAGGTTGTTGATTACATTACCAAAAGTATGGAATGTTAGAGAGTGAAAGATGAGCATAGACACCTAGCGGGTTTGCTACAACCATTGCCGATTCCAGAGAAGAAATGGGAAGTGGTAACCATTGATTTTATAACTAAGTTTCCCAGGACAACAAGGAAACATGATTCCATAATGGCAGTTGTGGATAAATTGACAAAGGCTACACATTTTGCCCCCGTAAAGATTACTCATATGACAACTAATATTGCCTAAATTTACACGAGGGAAATTTATAGGTTGCATGGGATACCTAAGGCAATT
Organism: Picea glauca; assembly: GCA_000966675.3. Taxonomy (NCBI): domain Eukaryota; kingdom Viridiplantae; phylum Streptophyta; class Pinopsida; order Pinales; family Pinaceae; genus Picea; species Picea glauca. Next base: position 458,446 of record JZKD02S1674826.1, read on the forward strand.
GTTTCAGACAGAGACACAAAGTTTACTTCAAATTTCTAGAGAGGATTATTTAAGGGATTTGGTACAAATATGAACTTTAGCACACCATATCATCCACAATCAGATGGGCAGACAAAAAGAGTCAACCAAGTGATTGAGGACATGCTGAGAATGTATGTGATGGATAACCCATCTAAGTGGGAAGATTATTTTCATTTAGCTGAGTTTTCCTATAATAATGGTTATCAAGCTTCATTGAAGATGAGCCCATTTGAAGCTTTGTATGGTAGAAAATGTAATACTCTAGTGAGTTGGGACAACCCGACAGACAAGGTGGTACTTGGGCCAGAATTTCTCAAGGATATGGAAGACCAGATGGTTAAAATTAAGCATAATTTGAAGGAAGTGCAAAATAGATAGAAGAGTTATGCAGATAAGAACACGACAACTAGGGAATTTAAAGTGGGAGAGCATGTGCTTTTGAAAGTAAAAAACAAGAAGAGCTCATTGAAGTTGGGAAGTTGTACAAAGCTAGCAGCCAAATTCCGTGGTCCATTTGAGATATTAGACATAATAGGGTCAAATGCATACATGCTTGTATTTCCTGCTTCCATGAATGTGCATAATGTATTTCATGTCTCTTTTCTAAAAAAACATGTACATGATCCTAACCATGTTATTGATTGGAATTTGATCCAGGCAGATCCAAAATGATATTTCTAGGTCCAATCGATGCACATATTGGACAGAAAAGTCAACATGTTCTGGAATCGAGTTATAGAACTGGTAAAATTTCAATGGACTTGCTATGGTCCTGAAGATGCTACTTGGGAGCATGAAGATGTTATGGGGGCAGAATACCCATGACTTTTTGAAGAATTTTGAAATTTTGATTTTTGTTTTGTATATGCACTGGGGACAATGCCAAAATAAGGGGGAGGGGAATGTATTACCCCAGTTTTCGGTCCCCAGATTAAATAATTTATTTTTTTATTTGATGAAAAGACGAAGTGCCTAAACAATTAAAAGATGTCGAAGTGCCTAAAAAACATAATGCTTTGATCATTATTAATAATAAAATACATCACTGGTTGCCACAAAGATAAGGACAAGAGTTATAGGGGGCTATGATTCCATGAGAGAGGGGGATAAAGGAGCTAAGTATTTTTATTATATTTTATTTACCCATAATTGTTTTAATTGAGAGAAGTGGTTACATGAGCTTCTTGGGGAAGGCCATGTGGTTACATCTATAGGTTCAACTCCAAGTTCCCCTTGACCGTCCTTTGAGTTCCCATGACAAGAAGCAGTTGACACCTTATTGATGGAAAGGGATTGAATAGGTTGGGGTAGGACCAAAGTTATAAAAACTAGCACTTTGATTATAGGCTATCAATGGGCTGATTGAAATACTACTCCAAATTCCCAACTTTAACCAATCACTACTGGAGGGAAAAGATATTTTCTTCGAATATTTCCTCATGGCACTGAATTATTTTCTTGAGCTCCCTCAAGGAAGGATACATATTATGACCAAACATCAAACCACTATTACCAATATGACCAAGCCATACTCCACTTATTTCATTGTTGACATAATTGTTTGAATTGGAGGCGGGAAAGTTACTGAAACCAACATACCACGAACATTCCACTTCCCTATTCCTAGAACTTACAACATCTATGGAAGAGTGTTTGATTCCATATGTATAGTCATTATAAAAATTTCTGAAAGCAAACCCTTTGTCTATAAAAGAAAGGTCAGAATAAGCTCCAATTTCACAAACCAAAACATAAGTGTCCTAAAATGATAAGTAATTTTCCTCAATACCCACATCAAGAAGTTGGTTCCAAAGTGAAATATTGCCCCACCTAATAGCTCTTAAAAAAATTCGATGAGGTTTAACAAAACAAAGAGAAGAGAAATCCAAAATTCCTTTCTCCAAACCATAACTCTAGTTCAATAAAGAAGGCCTCGAAAAAGGTCTACAAGTAAAAATATCAAAATCACAAAGACTAAGTTTTGTAATTGAAGCTCTTCATATGACAAACCAATATCATCATGCTCAACAATACACCCAGATCCTAGAAGAGATGAACCAATGAGGAGAAAATAACTAAAGAAACCACCACCAACTACCTCTCCTTCCCAAGTGCAAACAGAGAGTAGAGAGAATTGACCCATAATATCAAATCCAGATTTAGTATTAGAGCTAATGACACTTAACCCAAAAAGAAAAGGAGACTCTTCATTATCAGAACTCAAAACTAAAACTTCCCAAACTCTATAGGGAGATAAATTACAAGGAAAAAACTTGATGACCAAACAAAACTTGGCTGACAAAGGGATATCATTCAACATCGAACACTCCTAATCTCCCACCAACTTTCTCATGTTCAACTTGAAAACATTGCACTAGAAACTAGAGTAACCACAAGGAATGATAGTCATGAGTACTGTCAAAATCTTGTATACCAAAAGCTTGCACAAGCTAGCATAAATGAGGGATTTAACTACTGCTAGAAATATGTGTACAGTGTATCTGATCACGTTCCCAACCCAATACAACAAATACCACCCAACCCATATATTTAATGATTCCATCATAACACTATGGAATATGCAAAAAAAACACTTTCATCATTAACGTCAATTTCACCCTCTCCTAGTGTTGATCCATATTTTTCCCAATGGTTTGTTTCGTTGTTTAGATCACATTTGATATGATAAAATGTTAATCGTTGAACCCAGTTAGAAGAATGAGAACTTAAGATATCACCCTTCAAAAGGCCTTAGATCCAAAGTCAGCTTGATTGATGAGAGTCCTGATCATGAGCATGGAGTCACCCAAGATAATGAGCTTATGAAGTCCTTTAACCTTTTCCAACCTAATACCTTGCCACAAAGCATAAGGTTCTGCATAATTATTTGAAATGTTACCTAAACCCCAAGCATAATGTACAAAGGTATTCCCTCTGAGATCACAAATTATCCCCCACCCGCACCTGTTGCCCCCAAGGATTTTCCATAATTAACGTTACTGATTTTACCTTTTTCTTTTATTGCCCCAAATATTATTGATAAGTAATTATTATGATCCCCTTTAGGATAATTATTATACTTCCTTATTATTATTATTTGTTTAATAATAATATGGGGATGATCGAGGATAATTATTGTACTTTCTTCTTCTTCTTATTATTTGTTTAAATAATATTATGGGGATGATCCCTTTAGGATAATTATTGCACTTTCTTCTTAATATTATTATTCATTTATTTAAATAATAATAATATGAGGATGATTATTGTACTTTCTTCTTCTTCTTATTTATTTGTTTAAATAATTATAATATGGGGCATGGCATACTCCCTCCCTTCAAGGAACTTTGTCCCATAGTTGATGTTGATTATGTGCTTATAGTTTTTTTTATATCTCACCAAGTCCTTCATAACACCCTTTGCTAGACTAGTCTAAAGCCACCTAAGTGATTGCAACAGGTATTGAAAGTTCACATCACAAAATTGGTGAAGTAGGAGTACTCTATAGTTATTCTTCCCGAATTTAGAAACCAAGTGTAAAGCCTACAAGTTTATTCAGAACTCCAAGGATCAAGACCTTATCTTCCCAAGTAGGCATCCATATAGATACTCGCGTACATCAAGCGTCTCAAAAGGATGATCTAAAATCCCTCCACAACTAGAAGGTACAACCCTAGGCATTGAATTTTTTGGATAATTGGTTGTCATTGATGTCAAGCATTTGAGAGTGATCTTAGATATTGGTGTCAACCCTTGGAGAAGTCTGGAAGCCCTAGAGATGTGAACGAGATCGTTGGAAAATTGGTTGTCGTGTTAGAGGTATACTGTTGATATCGACACATTGTTAAGGTATACACTTGGTATATGGTAGCACATGGATATGATAAATCTCTTGGTGATGATGGTACTTGGTTGATGTACACCATTGGTATTACTTGTTTAGCATATCTTAATGTACATGGTTGTTGTGCATGGTTGGAACATCGTATGGTACATGTGTTGATGTGCATTGTTGATGCATGGTACAAGTTGGTACATGGTATGGTACACACACATATCTTGTGATGGTATGTTGGTGACTTTGGTACATGCTTGGTAGAGGCATGTATTGGTGATGGTGGACATCTAGTTGAGAGGTGACCTTGGTATATGATCCATGTGAGAGGATCCAATGACAGGTTGGTCATGGAACTTGCAGTTGATCGAGGAATAAAGACATGAAGGTCAGTATACTTGCAAGTAATATTGGCATATATGGATAGTACACTTCATGCCATTTTTGGTGATATATGGTATGCCACGTAGTTCCTCACAATTAAGGAGATATAGCTCTGTTAAGTTGGAGGACCCTCAAGAATATTCTAGAAGCCTCTAGAAGGTCATCAAGAAGCTTGACCAGTCAAAGTGGTTTCAACAAGAGATTGTTGAAAGATTAATTAATTATAGAAAAAAAATTAATTAATTATTGCAGAGATAATTAATTATTGTAGATTAATTATCATAATTAATTATTGTAGGGATAATTAATTACTGCAGATTGGTTGTCATTGATGTCAACCCTTGAGCAAAGTTGCATGTCGAAGTGGCAGTAAAAATAAGATAATTAATTATTACAAGGATAATTAATTATTACAGGGATAATTAATTATTGCAGGGATAATTGGTTATTGGAGGGATAATTAATTATTGCAGAGATAATTAAAGTGTAAACATAAGATAACATGATGCATGTGAGTTACATGCCATCATGAGTTTGATGGCAGTTGCATGTCATTAGGAAATTTATCTTTATAACACAGAGAAGATTCCATTGCAAATCAATTTTATGTATTCAGTTACGATAATACAGGTTGGAGGTAGATAAGTCCATGTGAAGTAAAGAAGGGCGAAAATCCAAGGGAGGATGAAGTTTTTGATGGTGTGTTCTAAGGTATGTTATTTACGGGTCATATTATCATTTTCGCTATAACTTTTTTTATAAAATAATTCAGATAGTGAAAATTGGAGGTTGTTGAGAAGACTTATCAAGGTACATGTGGTAGAAATTTCATCTTCTGGGTCATTTTACATTTGGAGATACACACTGTGGAAGATAGGGATTTTGACTAGTCCCGAAACTAGTTTTAAACAAGTTTTCCGGGTAAAATAGTAATAAATTATTCATAGAGATTCAAAATGACATGAGACCAATTTCAATGGAAATATTACAGGCCTTAGTTTGTTGTGTGCGATTTTCAGAATAAGATATCAAATATTGAGCACGTGGCATGTCGTACAAGTTCACTCTCTAGAATAGGCCAGGTATGCCATTTTCTTTATAACTCCTTTTCAAGAATGATTCAAGGAGTGAAACTTGGAGGAATTTCAGAAGACATACTGAAGAAAGTTAGGTACAAGTTTCATACCTTTATTCATTACAGGTACATAGTTATTCTTGTTTAAAGTTAAGGTTTGTGACTAATCCAAAACTAGTCCCGCAAAACTGAGGTAAAGGTTGATGAAGATGTTATTATCTTGTTTCTGAAGTTGAGGAAGGTATGCAAGTATGTGATCACATACACTAGGTCAAATACAATATTAGAGGTTGTTGTGATAGGTTGATAGTGACAAGTTGTGGTGACATGTTGACAACATTGACAGTGATGGTATATCAGTCCAGTGACAAGGACAATGACAGGTTGATGCGGTAGTGGCATATTGGTATACATTTATATTTTAAGGAAGTTGGACGGGGCAAGGAAAGGGGGTTGTAGCCTCCTTTTGGTTGGAGCCGAAAAATGAGGGAGTTGGAGCTTCCTTCAGGTTGCAGCTTGTAAACAGAGAGTTGGATCCTCTTTCCAATTGTAGCTGGAGAAATAGGAAGTTGGTGCTTCCAATGAATGCACTATTTGACAAATAAGAAAATCATTCCATGGTTCTTTCCTATATTGGGTTTCCACGTAAAATTCTGGTGTATTGTGTTTATGTGATGTTTATGGTGTTGATGATATTTTTGAATGCTCATAATATTAATTGGAGGTTTTATATTGTGATTAAAATTACTAATTGTATTCATACTGATTCACCCCTGCCCCTCTCAATATTCCAACAATTTGTATCAGAGAAGGTCCTTCAAGAAGCAGTTTAACCACTCGAAGGTAGATCATGGAAAGCACTAATATGTATAAAATGGAAGTACCATAGTTCAATGGTCAAAATGGTTTGAAATATGAAATATGGAGAAACAAAATGAAAGAATTTCTATAGGCACATGGATGTGATATTTGGTGATAAGTTGAGACAGGGTACATAGCTACAAAGAATCCTCCGAAGAATACATCCAAGAAGGAATTGAAAATGAACAACAAGATAACAATGGATTTTATCATGAAATGATTACTATATTCATTAAAAACCAAAGTGGGATAGTGTGCATTAGCCAAAGAGCTTTGGGACATCCTACAAGATCTTTATGCAAGGAAAGGAACAAAAGAAAATGAAGCAGGTGACAACTTATAAGTATGACATCTTTAAATTGAATGCTCTTATTTGAATATTGGAAGTAATGAGACAGAAAATCCCAATGAAATAGAAGACAATCTTGAAATTAAAAAGAAAAAGAATCATGAAGAAGAATTCAATCAACAAGAAAGAAAACTTGAAGAAGAAATCATCTCCTTGAAGATCAAACTTGAAGAGACGAAAAGAACATAAGAAGTCATGAATAATCAAATGATGAAGAAAGAAGAAGAGGTTGAGAAGCTTGAAGAAGAAGTTATCATGTTGAGAGTAAAAGTTGTCAAGCTCAGTAAAAATGTTGAAGAAGCATCCACATCATCAACAAAGAAAGATGAAGAGAAATGTCACAGGTTACCGGAAAGAAAGAATGAATAAATGGTTAAGAGTTACGCAAAATACTTAAAGGAAGGAATCATGGTCAACACGAGTCTAAGAGGAAGGATACCTTTTCAAGAAGACCATCTACTTTCATACAACAAAGAAGATTCAACTATGATCGTGATCAGGCAAGGCATTAATTCAGAAGGACTACATCACAGAGAGGATCATCTACTCCAAGGTATCAAAGTTCCTCTTATGGTTATTGTTTTTATTGTTCTAACTTTAGACATAAAGTTGTAGACTACAAAGCATATGGAAGAAATGTTCAAGCAAGTAGTGCTTATGTGGCTCTTCACAATATTGAATGTTACAAATGCCACAATTATGCTCACACATCTTGAAATTTCAAAAGCGTGATAGAGACATCCATGAAAGAAAACACTAATAATAGGAATAAGAAGGTTTGAAAAATAAAAGAAAGACAAGAAGATAAGATGAATGAAGAATGGGTCCCAGAGATCGTAAGATTTGCAATAGTACGAGAAAGACTAGAAAATCAAGTGAAAGAAGAAAAAGTTTCAAGGATCATATTGTCAGAATACATAGTAATGCAAGATCATAATACAGAGCAGGTCCCAAAAATCACACTCTCAGGATACATAGTAGTACGAGATCATGATGAATCCAAATGCAAAAGGGAAGATGTTAGAATCCAGGAAGAAAGTGTCATAATTCAGGAAGATGATAGATCCACATACGAAGAAGAAGACTACTCCGCATAAGGGCAAATTCCTCCATTATTCTGAGCCATCCGACTTGGAGACTCCCAAGGAATATGAATATTGAACAGGGTGACTCTATGCAACATCTATTATAGTTCATAGATCTATCCTTCAGATGACATGAAGTGTTTCAGAGTGGTGTTACATATGTTTGATTCAGAGTGGTTCGATGACGAAGGTATAGGATGTCCTATGACAGATTGGTTGGTTAAGGAACATGTTTCAGAACACATCTCCATGTAGGTATACAAAATATCTGTTGACTGACACAAGGAATATAATTAATACACTTTTTGATGCAGATATTCATAGAGCACATGTTCATGCAGGAATATATTCATTGCAAATTTGTAGAGTTTGATTTGCAGTTGAGTAGACTAGTGGGCATAGTTGTTTTAGTTTTAGATGTAAGTATGTGATTATCAGTTGCAATGGATTCATATAAGTCTTCAAAATAGTGAAGTTACATATGGCTCACATGGACAAGGATGGATTCATAAGACACTTGGCAGGATTGGATAGGTATATGTCAGTGGATGAGAGCATGAATTCTGAAAAAGTTGGATGTTTTTTTGAAATATTTGAATGCTCAAACTTTGAATGATTTTATATATGTCATTGATTTACAAGAGGAAGAGCCAATGGATAAAAAATCCAAAAGGAAGCAAGTACATGAAGACCTACAGTTGATTTACACGACATCTTGCAGAGAAGTCAAGGAGAGAGAAATAGTCAAAGAAGAGATCAGAAGAGTGAAGATAGGGAGAGCAGCCCCAAGGAAAGCTCAAAGAGGGGGAGCATCCCCAGAGAGAGAGTTACACTTTTTCCCAGGATGTCAATGGGGGAGAGAAGAACAGAGGCATGAAGACAGGGGGTGCATCCCCAAGGAAGATACCCTTTTCCATTGATGTCAAAGGAGGAGATATAGAAACATTGATGATGAGTGATGGTCATAGGGGGAGCATGAGCATGATGTTTCCATGTCCAAGTGTTGCTATCAATGTTGGTGTTTCCATCAATGCCAAAGGGGGTGGATTTTGGATAGTTGCTTTGGATAGTTGGTTGTCATGGATGTCAACCCTTGGAGAGCGATCTTAGAGATTGATTTCAACCCTTGGAGAAGTCTGAAATCTCTAGAGATGTGGACAAGATCATTGGACAGTTGGTTGTCGTGTTAGAGGTCTACCGTTTATATTGACATATTGTTAATGTATACACTTGGTATATGGTAGCACATGGATAAGATACATCTCTTGGTGATGATGGTACTTGGTTGAGGTACACTATTGGTATTAATTATTTAGCATATATTAATGTACATGGTTGATGTGCATGGTTGGCACATGGTATGGTACAAGTGTTGATGTGCATGGTTGATGCATGGTACAGGGTGGTACATGGTATGGTACAGGCACATATATTGCGATGGTATGTT
>JZKD02S1674826.1:467754-486267 GCA_000966675.3 Picea glauca
AAATTAGATTTAAACAGGTGTTCCAGGTAAAACAATCATAACTTATTCATAGAGAATAAAAATTACACGAGACCGATTTCAATGGAAATATCACATGCCTTGGTTTTTTGTGTGCGATTTTCATAATAAGATATCAAATATTGAGCACATGGTATGTTGTACAAGTTCACTCTCTAGAATAGGATAGAATTAAGAAAGGTATGCCATTTTCTCTATAACTCCTTTTAAGGAATGATTCAAGGAGTGAAACTTGGAGTAATTTCAGAAGACATAATGAGAAAGGTTGGGTACAAGTTTCATACATTTATTCATTACAGGTACATAGTTATTCTTGTTGAAAGTTAGGGTTTGTGACTAATCCAAAACTAGTCCCGTGAGACCGAGGTAAAGGTTAATGAAGATGTTATTCTCTTGTTGTTGAATTTGAGGAAGGTATGCAGGTCCGTGATCACATACACTAGGTCAAATACAATATTATAGGTTGTTGTGACATGTTGTGGTGATGGGTTGACAATGATAGGTTGTGGTGACAGGTTGACAGTGGAAGTGATGGTATATTAGTCCAGTGACAAGGAAATTGACAGGTTGATGTGGTAGTGACAGATTGGTCTACATTTAGATTTCAAGGCAGTTGGATGGGGCAAGGAAAGGGGGCTATATCCTCCTTCTAGTTGGAGCCAAAAAATTAGGGAGTTGGAGCTTCATTCAGATTGTAGCTTCTAAACAGGGGGTTGGAGCCTCCTTCCAGTTGTACCTGGATAAATAGAAAGTTGGTGCTTCTAATGAATGTACTCTTTGACAAATAAGAAAAACATTCCGTGGTTCTTTCGTGCATTGGGTTTCCACTTAAAATTCTAGTGTACTGTAAATATGTGATGTTTATGGTGTTGATGATATTTTTGAATGTGTATAATATTCATTGGATGTTTTATATTGTGATTAAAAGTACTAATTGTGCTCATACTGATTCACCCCCCCTCTCATTATTCCAACAGAAGTCCAATCCCACAAGACCACCAACGAGCAACACTCTAACCATTCTTCAATACTTCAACAACACAAATCCAATACTAGGCACAAAAATTATTGGCATAAGTATTAGATTAAATTGTACCCATACCATAATGTGTTACTTGTAATATTCTCCTTCGTGGTTATGGGCTCCCATGATATCATCAAATATACCAGCCCTCTTGGCCCATTAGTGGATAATCTGACAATCACCACCTCACAACATGCAACCAATGCATTAGTTATAATCATAATAAAGAATCCACATGATAACTCGTGCATATCATAATGAAAATACAACATCATATCCATCACTACATGCTCACGCATGTCATCATAAAACATCTTAGCATAAAGATTTCCATGCAATTACATGATGTCATCACATCAAGAGATACTATCATAAAAAATATAATCTCAACTCATCTTTATCAAAGACACAACCTTTCATCAACATAACTAAATGGAATCACATAACATCATATGTAAATACCATAGGCTCTTAAGATATCATAACAACATGAACACATAATGAATACAAAGCAAATAAACATCATGAACATTCTTGCCATGATTTATCAACAAAATCAAGACACTAGCTTGCATGATTTTGTATCAAGAATACTAGCTATCACATCTAATGCAAGAATTGTCATCAAAACATCCATTTAGTGCATGGATAAACTTGGTTAAGTTTGTTATGCCAAGATAATTCAACAAAGAATCATTAGTACTATGAATACCAACTATGACATCTAATGCAAGAACTATCACTAAAACATCCATCTAGTGCATGGATCAACTTGGTTAAGTTTTTTAGCCCAAGCTAATTCAACAAAGGATCATTAGTACTATGAATGACGTGAGGTCATTCTTATACCAATTGTTTTATGCTTATCATTTCCTCTTCTTTCAACAAATAGGTTGACATTTTACAAGATGTGTATAGTCACCTTATCAATGTGCTGAAATTTTCATATATTTTCCTTGTTGCCTATCACATTAACCCCCATCATCTAGAGCCACAAACTCTAGTTATTAGTATACAAGCTTGTTATTCTTGAAGCTAGGAGTGTACTCATCAATCCATATTGATCACATAATTGATTTCACTTTTGTTACAACTAAATGATATGAAACTCACAATTTAAATCATCCCATTTCATATTTCCTTGAGCATGATTCTCATGCACTTGCACATTTAATTAGTTTATGTGTTGAGGCATAAGGTCACTTAATGAAGGATCAAGAGAGACAACATCAAAGCTAGGTTAGAAAGAGGATTTGAAGCAATACCATAAGAAATCTAAGCATATTGAAAGAACACATACACTCTACTTTGTTGTAAGTAATTTGCTTTTTTTTTAGTCATGCTCAAACCTCTGATCCAATGCACATTTCCCATTAGTTTAGCATTCGATGAAGGGTAAAAACCATATGAGCATCCATTAAAAACATTCCCTATGTGGGAGAAGCAAAAGGCAGAGGTTCAATTACCAATTCACCCTACTTTGAAGTTAGAGGATTATCTTCCAATTCATCTTCTATTGATGAAAACCTTTGGACCCGTGATTCAATGTATAAAATTTAAATTACCAAACAAACTTTAGAACGATATTGGAAAACCAAAACAATTATAAATAATATTAACATGCAATAGATAACTCAGAAGATGAAGCTAAACCACCCTTGAATTCAAAACCTAGCATGAATGTATGGATGAAGTTAATTTTTTTTTACTAGACATAGAGTCTAGTGTGGTAAGAAATGCATGAAACGGTCAAACACAACATTCCCAATACAAGAAAATGCACACCATGCCTCACCAAATTAACTTCAAATTTCAATCCAACCCATTACTCACCCCCTGGTCAATAGTTTGTTATAGGTACCAAAACCTCCCTAAATTGTTGGTTATTAGACAAAGAGATGACACTCATCAAATGAGAGCATTTAGACCATAAATCAATGATAAAATAGTGTAATTAAACAAGACATGAAGTATTGAGTAACGTGGCATGGTACCAATAGTAATAGTATCATACCATGTCATGAGTAGATTGTAATGTTCAAATTGTGTGCTAAGTATAAATATCAAATATGAAAGAGATGTTGTTTGTATTGCTATAGTCTCTTTTGATCCTTGACTAAGTGACCTTATGACTTTGGCAACATAATATCTTTCCACACAACATAAGCTTTTGAAAAATTATTTGAAATGTTACCTAAACCCCAAGCATAACAGACAAAGGTATTTCCTTCGGGATCACAAATTATCCCCCCCACACCTATTGCCCCTGGGTTTTTTCCATAATTATCATTACTTATTTTACCCTTTTCTTTTATTACCCAAAATATTTATTAATAAGTGATTATTATGATTCCCTTTAGGATAATTATTATACTTCCTTATTATTATTATTTATTTATTTATTTAATAATAATAATATGGGGATGAAGTAGGATAATTATTGTACTTTCTTCTTCTTCTTCTTCTTATTTATTTAAATAATAATATTTGGATGATCCCTTTAGGATAATTATTGCACTTTCTTCTTAGTATTATTATTCATTTATTTAAATAAAAATAATATAGGAATGATCCCTTTACGATAACTATTGTACTTTCTTCTTCTTCTTCTTCTTTATTTATTTAAATAATAATAATATGGGGCATGACATACTCCCTCCCTTCAAAGAACTTCGTCCTGAAGTTGACATTGATTAGGTGCTTATGGATTTTTTTTTAGTTCACCAAATCCTCCACAACACCCTCTATTAGCTCTCATTTCTTCCACTCCCATATCTTCCACAACACCATCCAATGGACTAGTATAAAGCCATCCAAGTAACTGTAACATACATCAAAAGTTCACATCACAACACCGGGGAAGCTTGATTAATCTATAGAGTTTTTTCCCAACTTTCAAAACTAGGCGTAAATCTTATTGGTCCATTCAGAGATCCAAAGATTGAGACCTTATCTTCCCCAGTAGGCATCCAAATCGATACTCATGTACACTAGGCATCTTGAAAGGCTGGCCTAAAATCCCTCTATAACTACCAAATTCAACCCCAGGCATCGAAGTCCAATCCCATAATACCACCAATAAGCGATGCTCTAGCCATTCTTTGGGACTTAGACATCACAACTCCAATACAAGGAATAAGAATTACTAGCATAAGTAGTACATTGAGTTGTCCCCATCCCATAACGTGTTACTTCTAATATCATCCTACGTCATTATGGCCTCCCATGAGATCATCAAATAAACCAACCCTCTTGGACCATTAGTGGATAACCTAACAATCACCACCTCACAACGTACAACCAATGCATTAGTTATAATCATAATAAAGAATCCACATGCTAAATCTCACATATCATTATGAAAATACATCATTTCCATCACCACAAGCTCATGCATGTCATCATAAAAGATCTTAGCATAAATATTTCCATGCAATTACATGATGTCATCACATCAAGAGATACTATCATAAGAAATATAATCTCAACTCATATTTATCAAAGACATAGCCTTTCATCAACATAATTAAATGGAATCACATAACATCATATGTAATTGCCATAGGCCCTTAAGATAACATAACAACATGAACACATTATGAATACAAAGAAAATAAACATCATGTACATTCTTATCATGATTTATCAACTATGTGCAGAATAGAGATAACACCCAATTGTGTCGCCTGTATACATTAATGAGGATCATGAACATCCAAAAATCAAAACTTTTAAGAAAACTTCACTCCCTTAACATTATCAACCCCTTTAGAATATCCTTCAGTGTAATGGGGTTATGGAAAGGCAACCATGCCTTATATTTATGCCATTGAAATTTAAACCCATCAAACCGAAAGTCATTAAAATACTCAAATCCACTCAAGTGTTCAACAATTTATTGCATCCGAGTGGTTTAATTAGGTGTCTTAAGAGATAGATCAAGTATATTGTAAACCCATTCCCCAGTGAAAATATAGGCTCAACGAGTATGTGATTATAATATTCACCTTTCAATATGAGAGAAAACCATAAATTCCTACCATAATTAAAATATCACGTGACAACTTGACACAGTCACAAATACTCGGGAAAAGATGCCAATTAGATCATTTAAAGTGACAAGTAAATCATATTAACCAAAGACTCATATCCAGTGTGTAAAATTCAACTCAAATATGCATTCAATTATTTTAAATGATTTCAATTATTTAGAGCTATATAATGAATGTGCGCTTTATATATGAGGTTTGTAGTTCTTTAGAGCAGGTCCTTCAACAATTTTAAAGTGTAGTCTAAACACCAAAAATTGATATGAACACATTCATATAGTGGTGACTTCAAAGAGAGCATATTAAACAACAAAATTACATAAACCCTTAAAGAAAAATTCCACAAATGCCTCATGGGGATATGCTTCTCAGATAACATCGATCTCTTCTTTCATGCAACAATTCATAATAACATCCTCCCCAAATACCTAATATCAAATATGTCCATCTTAATAGCAACAAAAAATGTACCTATTTACACATAATGGATCGTTGTAAGGGTGATGAAATCATATGTTTTGTGGCAGAAGCAAGACCTAGAAAATGAAGTATGGGATAATTGTGTAGTTAAAATRGAAGGTTTATTGTTTTAAATCACAATACCACCAACTAAGACATAGATCCATGATTMTAATGGAGGGTTTTGTTGAAAGATTAATTAATTATCGAAAAATATTAATTAATTATTGCAGGGATAATTAATTATTGAGATTAGCTGTCATTTATGTCAACCCTTGAACAAAGTTKCATGTCGAAGTAAAGTGGCACTAAACAAAAGAAAATTAATTATTGCAGGGATAATTAATTATTGGAGAGATAATTAATTATTACAAGGAAAAGCAAAGTGAAGTAAACAAAAGATAATAGGTTGCATGTGACTTGCATGCCATCATGAGTTGCATGTCAATAAGAAATTTATCTTATATAAAACATAGAAGAGTCCATTGCAAATCACTTTTGTGTATTCACCTCTGAGAAAACATTGCAGCCTACCTTCTACAAGTTGACGAAGTAGTCAACACTATTAAAGTATTGGGAGTCAAAGTTGATGACTCAGTGGTTGTTCAGAAGGTATTGAGATCTCTTCCTATGATATTTTATTCTAAAATACCATCCTTATAAGAAAGAGCAGATCTCGGCACATTAAGCCTGGAAAAGATACATGGAATGTTTGCAACCTATGAGATGAGAACAAAACAGGAGAACCCAGTCACAAAGGAAGCAACTTTCAAGGCATCCAAGAAGATAAAGAGGAAGCACAAGCAAAAGTCAAAACAAAGTTGTAGCTGCACTGATGATTCATATGAAGATGAAGAGATGGCTAACTTAGCAAGAAAATTATAGAAATGAACCAGAAAGTATAAAGGTATGTTTCCATTGAAATGTTATAATTGTGGTGGTATTGGTCATTTTTCTTCTAAATGTCCTCACAGGAATAAAGATAGTGACGAAGAAGAAGCTTCTAAAAGGGAAACAAGAGAAGATACAATAATAATTTCTTCAAGAAAAGTTTCTACTCAAAAGACGATAGTTCCTCATCAGATGAGGAGGATAATGATAGTGAAAATGATTCTAAAAGAGTACTATTCATGGAAGTTGAAGACGATGGCAAAGAAGAAGGTGAATTCGCCCTTAGAGCAGAGCTAATAAATGCATTAGAAAAACTCAGGAAGGAAAGAAAGAAAAACAAGTCACTCAAGGCAGAGTTAAAAATGAAAGAGGGATCTTAGAATTCCAACTCTGAAGAACTAGAGCAGATGATCATGAGTCTAAAAATTCAAATATAAGAACACAAAAGAATTGAGGAAATTCTTAGAAGTCAATTAGAAGAAAAGGAGAAAAAGATTGGAATCTTTAAAGCAAAAGTAATCTCTTTAAGGAAAGATCTTCAGAAGAAATATATGCAGTAGAAGAGCACCAAAATATTGGATCAAATAATTAGAAGTCAAAGATCATCAGATGACAGATCCATCCTAGGATACAATCAAGTATAGAATGAGAAAGGGTCAATCTCCAAGACAATAGAACATAAAATAGAACAAATAAGCTATGCATATATTTTCAAAGATTCTGTCAAGAAGGAATAATGCATTCCCCCAAAGAAGAATATTCAAAAGTAAATAAGAATCAAGAAGACAAATTCAGAACGAGTGCATCACAAAGAAGATCATCTATTCCTAGGTATCAAAGATTCTTTTATGGTCATTGTTTTAATTGTGCTAATTTTTGACAAAAAGTTGTAAACTGAAGAGCCTATCCCAATAACATAAGTAACAATGTAGGGTACTTAAATAATAGTTATCCCATAAGATATTATGAAGCATACACCAGGAACCAAATCCATTTTGGTTCATTAAGTAATGAAGTAGAATGCTACAAATGCAACAATGTTGGTCACATAATGAATGATTGTATATTGACTATTCCACCCAGGGAATCAAAGAAGAACATTAGCAGTCAGATATCAGAACCACAAGGGATATGGAAAAGAAAGCATAATCAATGCTTGCTTGCTATACATGCCCAACACAGGAAAAATGATTGGTATGTCGATAATGGTTTTTCAAAGCATATGACAGGTGACAGGAACATGTTTCTAACTCTGAAAAAAGAGAAATATGGATCAATTTCATTTGGAAATAATCATTAAGCTAAAATCATAGGTAGAGGCATAGTTAAGCTTGGAAGCAAAGATGCAATGGCAGAAAATGTTCTACTGGTTGAAGATATGAAGCATAATTTATTGAGTGTAATTCAAATGTTTGATCAAGGACACACACTTCAGTTCGACTCAGAGAAACGTGAAATAAGGAAAGAAGGATCATACATATTAGTAGCAACAACTATAAGGACTCCGAACAACATATATGTTTTGAATGAAATTGGAAAGGAAAGTTGTCGTTTAGGAAAGGAAAATTAAAGTTGTCTTTGACATAGAAGAATGGGTCACATGCACTACGAAAATATTGTCAAAATCAACAGAAAGGAAGCAATAAGAGAAATGTTTGAAATCTCAAAGCCAATGAATACTTTATGTTAACACTGTCTATAGGGAAAACACACCAGGACCAATCTCAAATCAAAGGAGTACTCAACAACAAAACCATTGGATATTGTACACACTGATCTATGTGGACCAACAAGGACAAAGGGATTAAATGGGGAATAATACTTCATGCTATTGATTGATGACTACACAAGAATGACTATAGTTTTATTTCTTAAGAAAAAGTCAGAGGCATTTGAGCACTTCAAGATATACAAAGAGATGGTTGAAACAAAGAAAAACTTGAAAATCAAATGTCTGAGATCAAACAATGGAGGAGAGTTCACATCAAATGAATTCATGGAATTATGTAGTGAACATGGAATAAAGAGACAATTCTCAACAACAAGAACACCTAAGCAGAATGGAGTCGCTGAAAGAAAGAACAAGAAAATTCAGGAAATGGTTGGAACCATGTTGAAAGATTCCAAGTTGGGTGACATCTTTTGGGCATAAGCAGTACATACAACAATTCATATCATGAATAGAGGAATTATAAGAAGTAACAATGATAAGACTCCCTATGAGCTATGGAAAGGAAGACCGACAAATGTGAAGCATTTTAGATTGTTTGGAAGCAAGTGTTACATCAAAAGAGAATATTGGAGGATTGGAAAGTTTGACTCCCGAGTTGACAAAGGCATATTTGACGGGTACTTAAGCAAAATGAAGGCATACAAGTCTTTCAATCCGAGACTCAACAAAATAGTGGAAAGTATCAATGTACATATTGATGAGACAAGTGTATGAAGTCTCAAAGAAGAAAGCAGAGACTCAATAGAGTAGGAAGGAGAAGACAACTTGAAAGAAGAAGCAGAATCAGAAGAAGAGGAAGAGCAACCAGAATCAGAGCAAAAGGAATATGATAACCATATTATTCAAATATCTACCAAAAATCCTAGTAGGCGAATACAAAAAAATCATCCACCCAAACAGATCATTGGGAATATGGATACTAGAGTTGAAACTCAGAGAAAATTACGCTCATTAGAAAAAAGGCATCTAGCAATGTTTCCCATAGTTGAACCCAACATTTTTGAAGAAGCCAACATATATGAACATTGGATCAAAGCCATGGAAGAAGAATTAGATCAAATAGAGAAGAATGAAACATGAGAACTTGTTCCAAGGCCTAAAGATAAGAACATGATTGGTACAAAATGGGTATTCATAAATAATATGAACGAGGATGGACAAGTAACCAGGAACAAAGCAAGGATAGTATAAAAGGGATATCCTCAGGTTGAAGGAAGACATTTTGAAGAAACTTTTTCCCCAATTTCCAGAATGGAAGTAGTCAGATTGATCTTGGCTTATGCATGTTCGAAGAGAATCAAAGTATATCAGATGGAAGTAAAATCATCCTTCCTAAATGGAGAACTAGAAGAAGAAGTCTACATCGAACAACCATAAGGATTTATACTGTTAGAAAAGGAAGATTATGTTTGCAGATTGAAGAAGGAACTATATGGACTCAAATAAGCCCCTAGAGCATGGTATTTAAGATTGGAAAGGTATCTACAATAGTAAGGGTTCATCAAAGGCAATGTAGACAACAATATCTACATAAAGGTAAATCACAATAATTTGTTGATAATTGAAGTTTATGTTGATGGCATTATTTTTGGCAACAATGATGATAGGATGAGCCAGAAATTTGCTAAAGACATGCATAATGAATTCAAAATGTCATTACTTGGTGAGTTGTATTTCTTTTTGGGACTCCACATATGTTATCTAGATACATGTATTTTTATCTCCTAGACCAAGTATATCAAATACATGCTGAATAAATTTGGAATGGTAGATTGCAATCCTATAAGTAATCCCATGCAGACCAGTTGCAAACTGAGCAAAGATGTTATATCCAAAGATGCACATCAGAGGCTCTACAGATTGATGATTGGCAGTTTACTCTATGTGACAACTTCCAGACTGGATGTGATGCTGGTAGTTGGACAGGTGGCACAGTTTCAAGCAACACCAAAGGAATCACATGGTATGGTAGTGAAGAAGATATTTAGATATATAAAAGGTATAGAAGAGTTTGGATTGTGGTATCCAAAAGAGAATGATCTATCTCTTATTGCCTACACAGATGCAAATTGGGCATGTAACATTGATGATAGAATAAGTACAAGTGGATAAACTTTCTACTTGGGTGATTGTCTTTTATCTTAGTTGAGAAAGAAACAGTCTTCGGTATCATTGTCCACAACAGAAGTAGAGTATATTGCAGCAACAACATGTTGTACAAAAGTTCTATAGATGAAGCAAGCTTTGCAAGACATATAGGTGGAATATGGCGAGCCTATTCCGATATTCTGTGATAATACCAGTGCTATAAGTATGTCTAAGAATTCAGTGATGCATTCCAAGACTAAACACATTCCAATCAAGTTTCACTTTCTATGGGAATGAGTTACAGAGAAGAACATCAAGGTAGAGTATGTTGGTACAAAAGAGAAGATTGCAAATATTTTCACCAAACCTCTTCCAAGGGAGACTTTTGAGTATCTTCGACAAAAACTTGTAGTAGTTTTAGCCCCACAATGAATGCCTTTTTAATGTTTTTTATCAGAGATGTACATGAGGAAGCACCATGAAAAGAAACATCAGAGATCAGAGGCTTATTGACAAGGGGATCAACCTCAATGAGAAGTCAGCCTTTGACATTGATGTCAAAGGGGGAGAGAAAAATAGAGGCATGGAAGAGAAGAGGCATGAAGACAAGGGGAGCCAGCATGAGCATGAGTGTTTCCATTGTTGTGTCCAAGTGTTTTCATCAATGCCAAATGGGGAGATTGTTGAAAGATTAATTAATTATAAAAAGATTAATTAATTATTGCAGGGATAATTAATTATTGAGATTAATTGTCATTAATGTCAACCCTTGAACAAAGTTGCATGTTGAAGTAAAGTGGAAGTAAACAAAAGATAATTAATTATCACAAGGATAATTAATTATTGCAGGATAATTAATTATTGGAGAGATAATTAATTATTACAGGGAAAAAACAAAGTGGAGTAAACAAAAGATAACATGTTGCATGTGAGTTGCATGTCATTGAGAAATTTCTCTTATATAACACAGAGAAGAGTCCATTGCAAATCACTTTTGTTTATTCACCTCCGAGAATACAGGCTAGATATTCGAGGCAATGAGTTGAAGACATAGAAGTCAACTGAAGTAAGAAGTTTGCAGGAGTTGAGAGCATGGAGAAGGGGTTTCATACAAGAATTCCTTGAGTATATCCACAAGTTTTAGGAGGAAAAGTGCCGACATCCTTGACCTGCAGTGAGGGAAAGCACATATACCCACGGGTATACAATGCACACAGTCGCATACATGTGAGGAAATATTTTGAAAGATCAAGGATCTAAAAGCTCAGGTCAACTACAGTCTAAAGGTATGTATTCCTGAGTGTGTTAAGGAGTTATTTTGAGTAAATCAGGAACATTTATGTCTCAATAATTCATAAGCTGTTGATTTGGAGAATTCTATTATGGATTTTGGAATGAGGAATAAGTGGTTGCAGTCTTGATAAGATATTAATATCAGAAGTAGCAACAACAAAGGTATTAGAAGCAACAACAACAACATGTTATCGGTTATAGTAGCAGAGGTAGTAACAAGTTTGTCTACAGTTATATTTCAGGGCGGTTGGATGGGGCAAGGAAAGGCGGTTGTATCCTCCTTCTGGTTAAATCGAGAAAATTAGGGAGTTGGAGCTTCCTTTGGGTTGTATCCTGTAAATAGAGGGTGGAAGCCTCCTTCTAGTTGTAGCTAGAGAAAGATGGTGCTTCCAATGAATGTACTCTTTGAAAAATAAGAAAATCATTCTGTGGTTTTTTCCTCCATTGGTTTTGTACGTAAAACTTCGATGTATTGTGTTTATGTGTTGTTTATGGTACTGATGCTATATTGAATGTTGATTGAATATAATTGAAGATTTATATTGTGGTTAAAGAAAGAAAAGTACTAACATTGATTCACTCCCCCTTCTCAATATTCCAACAAGTTTGTCATTTACATCCACCATATCCTTCAAGAAATGAAAATGATGTTGATCTAGTTACCTTTGAGGTTAAATTTCAGATCTACATTCTAGATTTATTTTCCAACTTTGTTCTAGGTCTATCTTTAAGATATACAATTCTAATTTTTATTCTCAAATATCGTCTAGGATGAAGAATGGGATTAAATGAGATCCATTTTTTAAAACTAATTGGGAAGGCCCATAGGCTTGAAGGTTTAGAACCAATGTTATAATACCATATGTTAGAACCCAAGAATCTGAATGCATAGATCAACCATTCACTGATAATATTAAAGACACATTACTTATGATTACAAAGTAACTTACTTGGAATTTGAAGGAATCCACTTACCCATGGCACTCCAATCCTTGATCCCACATGTTGCAAAAGAGTGTGGGGGATGACTCTTTACCCAACCAACCGCTTAGTCTTCATGACTGAGAGCCCCTGAGCCCTCAATCCACTACTATGCCAACTCTTCTTAGCATTCACCTCAAATTTCCCAAGAAAAATGAGATATCTTTTTCTCCTTCTTCTTCGTCCTTATATACAATCCATCCATGGTAAAGAACCCAATCCTTAGGATCCATTCTTTAATTCTTTATTATAGTTTAGGGTTTTTCCATAATTCTTGTTACTTATTTTACCCTTTTCTTTTATTACCCCGAATATTTATTAATAAGTAATTATTATGATCCCCTTTAGGATAATTATTATACTTCTTTAATATTATTATTTATTTATTTCTTTAATAATAATATGGGGATAATCGAGGATAATTATTGTACTTTCTTCTTCTTATTATTTATTTATTTAAATAATAATAATATGGGGATGATCCCTTTAGGATAATTATTGTACTTTMTTGTTATTATCATTTATTTATTTAAATAATATTATATGGGGCACGACAATAATTCATAAAAATAATCTTTCGTCGTCCCATTTAAGCCAAAAAAATGAGTACAACACCTTGAATTTACATATTTACACATTTAAGAATCATTCATACAAACCGTTTTCATGACTTAACCCTCATGTGAGCTAGGGATTAATTCTTTGACATTGTCTTGGTTGAAATTTTCCCACTTGCTAAATCAATTATTACATAAAGTTGTATGAAGAAAAATATGTTGTTTTTTGGGCACTCTCAAAATAGGAAGTTGTTGTGCAAATGTTTTAATATATTTTTCTATTTTAGGAAAAGTACATTTTAATTGCATTGCTTTGCAAACTTGAGTAGTCAAATATTTTTAGAGATGTTMTTACTCTAGTGTAGATATGCTCCTAACTTCCCTTTCATGTTTCTAGATTTTTTCTTCAAATTTGTTCAAAACTTGAGTGGTTGGGAGAAATCCTTTGGGAGGACTGAAACTTGGAAGTTTGCAATGTAAATGTAGTATCTTCGATTCAATCCCATATTTAAATAAAAACAAGCCATTCTTCTTTTATTTTTTCATGGGATCCATGGGCAATACTGCCTCAATAATTGATGTCTTGCTCCAATTCATATAATTCAGTTTTGGCTAGCAAACTAATTTTGTGTTCCTCATGTCCCTTGTGTTTTTGGATTTGCTTGATGAAGTTCAATTGATCCTAAACTTTTCCTTGATGTTCCTTCCAGATCAAGTTCTCTTTGTACAAAATCGAAAACTACAAGATTAATTCATGTAGATTAAAAACTTTAGAGATAAAATCTCTTTTAATCCGAGTGTTAATTTTATCCTCGTCCAATACTTCTTCTACATAATTGGTTACTAATTCATGTAAAGCTTTGTGGTATTTTACTTGGTTTTCTAGTAATGATATCTACTTTCCCTGATTTTGAATTTCTTCTATTTCATATATGGCTCTGTCCATTATAGGATATGTTATATCCAACCCAATAGATAAGAGGTCACTTAGTCTGGCTATTTTTGTATCTATTGTATTCTCTTCAATAGTACATAAGATAGTAGTGTCCAAAACAATTTTCTTCCTCTTTTGACTCTGCTTGACAATGATCTAATTTCTTCTATTATAAGCAATCATTTCCAAATTCGTAACATCTTCCAATGCAGGAATTGGTTGATCTCCCCATGATAACACATCTTATAGGCTTCATGGGATGAGTCTTGTTCCATGACTATTTATTTTCCCTTACTTTTCCCTGCCTTAGTAATAATCACATCTTCCATATCATGTTTATAAAACTACTAGGAGGGGGTCTTGTTTTTTGATGTGATTTTTATTCTAATGACTACTCTATTTGTTTCTCTACTTGGTTAGGTTACTACTATGCTGATGTATTTCTACCATTAATGGCATGATTCCGTTGATCTTTATATTAACATGTTTCTTCTTGCTGCAGTTTTCTATGATCTCTATTTTTCTTTTCTTCTTCCATTAATCGTGCTTTCTCTATTGCTTCTAACTTTTCCTTTTMTCTTATTTCATTCTCTTCTCTTGGTATTTTTTCTTCAACTTCATCCCATTTCCTTTTCTCTAACTCTTTATGATCTTGTTCTCTRGATTCAATTGCAATTCTCACCATTTCTTCAATCAAACTAGCTTCTTCAACTTTTCTCTTTTTTCTTCTTCTTGKTGTCTTCTTTTAATMTCGTCTTGTTCAACTTTCTCTGCTTCTTCTCTCAGTATTGCTTCTTCAACTTTTATTTTTTCCTTTACATCTTCTTTCTTCATCCTTTATATCTTAGCCAATTGTTATTGGATCTTCTCCACCTGTTCATTTTCTTTCATGCTACAAAAAGAGGAAACATCTTTGGAATTTAACATGAGTTCAACTTCCTCCCAATCATTTTCATTATAATATGGGATCTCACTATCCCATTGTTCATGTTTTTTGAGATAAGTGATGAAAACCATATCACTATGCTTCAAGACTAATCCACGTGGGCCATGTCCCCTAAATTGGCCTTGAGGAAATCTGTATTTGAGCATGGTGTTGGCTTCCTACCTTGCATGCTTTGCATTTTACAACCAATATTGTCCCAAATGAAAATTACATGGAATACAAGTTTTCTTTCTAGCATCTTTGGCCAAAGAGGCATTGAATCTCTACAAAATGGTTTGGTATGCAAATTCACTCAAGATAAATTTGTTGGTACAATTTTGGGCAGTAGGTGGGGTGTTGTAGTTACCCCATAAATATTGAGGTAAGTGTAATCCTCTTGAAGGTACCCACTCCCAATATACTTGATTAGCCTTGTGGATTCCTTGGTGAGCCTTGGACATTCACTCCCAATATACTTGATTAGCCTTGTGGATTCCTTGGTGAGCCTTGGACATTCTTTACAAAATATCAGTTTGTACATAGGTGCTAAAAGGAAGTCACCAATTCTATCACAATTTTTATTATACTTGTTTTCTGAGATCAGAGAGAAATAAACATGAATTGGAGGCTTAAACATCTGCCAAATCCAATTAATTATAGGGAAGAGATTAGTAGCATAAACCACATCCATATGATAGTATTCCATGTAAAAGGTAGGAACTATTACAAGTTTATATTTTGCCTTTTATGCCTTTTCTATCATCCTATTCAAAGAGTGAAATAGAATTGATGCCCAATTAAAGATAATCCTCGTGGTGATAATTGTTGAAGTGAGTACAGTTCCTCTCTCCATAAAATATAGCTATCAAATCCATTATGTAAACATATGTGTAACAACCCTAGTTGAATATATGCTTAGGGATTATTAAGTAAAATTAATTTGATAATCTGACTGTCCTAATATGTTAGTTAAACAATAATTATTTCTTAAATAATATTAACTNTTGCACAGGAAGGATTAAGCGAGGTACATTGTTCCCCCTTCCAAGTTTTAAATGGTTCTTTGCCTTATGACACAAGAGAAGTATTGGATGTTTTGGTTCCTCCATGTTATGACACCGATACCGACATAGCTGATTTCGACGAGTTCATACATGTTGGGAGACGTAGGTGGGATGCATTTAAGTATGATACAGATGCCATCTATGACATAAAAGGTCATCTTCGGACTTTGCCCTTGCAATTACCACAACAGATTACTTTTGACCAGTGGCAACAAGGAGATGAGGTTTTTACCATCCAAAGGACCAAGGATGACCCAGTACCTTATGATTTTCAGTCATACCTTGAAAACTTTGATGACTGTTCTTCTGAGCATTTGGACTTATTTTGTGAAGATGATTGTCAAACACCTATCTGCTCAGATTTGATACAAGTGAGAACGTTGTTTGCCTAAGGAAAGTCTCTCATAGCTTTTCACTCCAGCCACCTATTGCTACTTTACCATGCCTATCCATTAAAGGTGTGCTTGGGAAATATATTTTTAATGTCGAGTTTCCCTTTAGGCAAACCCTAAGCTCCAAGGGTTGGTTGAGTACTGTGTGTTTCAGTCAGTTTTTCAACTTTCCCTTTTTAGTTTGCCAGTTGTCTACTAGATCTTTGTCGATCCCTTTTTTGACTTCAGGGCGTGAGGATGTTCTAGGTAACCAGTTTGAAGGTCCTTTGAGTCAGTTTTTTTAACCTTGCATTTTTCATGACTCTTTCTTGAAGTGGATTGAGTACTTTCCTCAGAGATGGACTTGGCAGGATTTTATCCCTCCCACCTGCCTCCATGAGTTAGATTCTGACTTTTTAGATAATGAGATATATATTCTAACTCATGACATTTTTGTGCTTAATTTATCACTGTTTTGGTTTATGATGAAGCACAAAGGAAGGTATCAAGGAACGTTGTTGGCTTGGCTTCACTGGTTGTTTGACTACACCAACATGCAGCCAACAGGTAAGTGTAGGTAAGTCTTTTACTTTCTATTTGCATTTATGATTACTTTATGTGCACATGTATTATGTTGCGGGGTGGCAATACCACCCCACCTTTTGTCGCTGATGCTTTCTTGTCAAGTGGGAGCAAGTCTGCAGGTTTATGCCAGAGATGCTGAGGTTCTCATGCGCTCTACGGTGAGCACATGTCCCTGAGTTGGAGCCAGATGTTATCCCCGATATCTAGGGATAACTAGGAGATCATGTCTCGNAGCAATGTGGCTTCACAAGCTTCTGACAGATTTACTTGACCATGAGATGGATCCTATGATGATGACCAAAAGCCGTGAGTAAAAGCTCCTTGAGAACCCAGTGTTTCCTGATGGAACGAAATACAATGAGATGAAACATCCTTATTTTAGAGATATGATGCAGAGGAAAATCGTACACATGCAGTACCTTCCTACACATGAGCAGATTGCAAATATCTTCACCAAATTAACTTCGTGAAGAATGGCTCCCTAGTTGAGAGGGAGTGTCGATAACTCCAGCCAAGACAAAATTCAAAATGCATCTGTGTGAGACTTGGCATGATAAAGAATGCCTCCCTAGCTAAGAGGGAGTGTTGATGAATGCAGCTATGGGAGACATCCTCCAGCTTACAAACCTGTGAGATGTGGAACATAGCAGCTATGGAAGTCTTTCTCTCAGCTTACAAACATGAGAGAAAGCCCCTAAAGAAGGGTTCGTGGTTCCAGCCTGGAACATAGCTAGGAACGTAGAGATGACCTCCTCCATGACATGAGTGAGAAGAACTCCAGATGATTATCCGGTGGAAAAACGATCTGTTGAGTTAGGATGTGCCTGTGGCTGAGCACAAGGTGAACGTGAGAAATCCCAAAAGTGTTGGGCACATCGTCAGGTGAATAGAAATGAAGATGATGTGATGGCCTCCTCTGAGCTACAGAGTTGACGAGATGACTCCAGATGATTCTCCTGTCAGTGGCAGTGGGAAAGGAGATCTGTAGAGTGGACGTGCCTGTGGACGAGCACAGGTGAACGTGTGAAGACCTGGTTCATCTGTGTAATGCAATGAATCAGATCTATGACATCCCTATGGATGTGCCCCTAGTAGATGAGCACTAGTGGGTGTATCATATCCTTTGCTATATACTGTTTAAGATTCAGACCTACCTGTAACCCTAATTGTCATGTAAAGGGTACAGGTCGGCCCTACCTTAATATCTCTAATAATAAATGTAAAAGATAATTAATATTAATATTAATTATTATAATAATAATAATAATAATACATTTGACTTAGAGAGGTCGCCCCTATTGAGCCAATAGACGACTTTGTTGATTGGTCAAGTTTAGTATAAGTAAGAGATGATTCTCCGTTGTAGAATCATATCTTTCTCATGAATTTGGAAATTTCAGCAAACACTTCTACTTGGCAAAAGGTGCGCACCTCTCTTGGGCGCTAGGGTTTCTAGGGCTTAAGTGTTGAAATAATGTAACTGCGAAGAGCATTCTTATTATTATTGGATTAAATCCCCATTGCGGATTAATCATGTCATTA
>JZKD02S1674826.1:486277-498341 GCA_000966675.3 Picea glauca
ACCCAGGTGTGATTATTCTGATATGCATCCATTTGTTATATTGATCGATGTTGCATCATTCTAACCTTTTCTGAGTCAAGGTATTAGATGGATTAAAAGTTTAGATAATAGAGCTTATCCTCTAACACAACCTTCTGTCAAGATAGCGTATTGTCTTAGTATAGAAGACGGGTTGAAGAAAGCACTCGTCATCTTGAGTGAAGGAGACTCGAAAGAAAAGCAAGCACTCATTCCTAAGAACAAGGCTCCAAGTTTGATTAATCAAGTTGATAAGATTCAAAGGTACACATGACAAGTTGATGACTATAGTTGAGATAGCAGTCTTTGTAAAGTATTATACTTGATAACATGTGAGCATATAGAAGCAAATGCTTTGCCTAATACAACTAACACCTCCTCTAGGAGAAACCTCGTGTGTTAGTTCTAGGTTGCCATGGAAGAATGTTTGATCACAAAACTATGAGATTGTTGAACTCATTTCGTATTGTATTCCTTACCTTTAATCTTTCCTTCAGATAAATTACAAGTGATAGCTCTAAAGGAGATAATGTGATGATTATTCGTGCTATTGCTTTATATTATCAGAAGGATATTATTCTTGCTTTCTGTTTTGTTGACCTTGATCCAGGTCATAGGTAATAACCCTGAGGAAGCTATAGTGAAGGTTGCAGAAGGCAACGTGCTAAAGGAGAGACCATAAATGAAGCAATCATCATTGAAAAAGAAGAAGGTGGGTTGCATAAGCTAAAGGGTCACTCAAAAGCTGCCATGACCCACGCCATTGAGAATCCATGTAACTTTGGCACAGAATATTAGCTCACATTAACTACAAGGCACTACCATACATATGCAAAGCGGTCACAGGTTTACCAGAGCTCAAGGTTGACCATGAAGGCGTATGCAATGGATGTGCACAAGGGAAGAACATCAAGAACCCTTTTCTGAAGATAGACAACAAAGAAGAAGGATTCCTAGAAATCATCCATTCATATGTGTGTGGCCCAATGCCATCATCCTCCATGAGTGGGTATGTATACTATGTATCATTCATTGATGATTATTCTCATAAGATCTGATAAGGAATTCAAAGCCTCGATAGAGAATCTTTCTGAAAGAAAGATCAATATACTCAGGTCAAATAATGGAGGAGAATATACCTCAAAAGAGTTTGTGAACTTCTGCAAAGATGTTGGGATCAAGAGGGAACTCACTAATCCCTATAATCCCCAAAAAAACAGTGTAGCTGAACGAAAGAACAGAACGATAATGAAAGCTGTGAAGACTATGATCCATGATCAAGATCTTCCTATGTGCTTATGGGCAGAAGCAGCAATGGCGGCTGTATATGTGCAGAACTGATTATCCCATAGTGCACTTGGGCTCAAGACCCTGGAAGAGATGTTCACCGGAAATAAGCTAGAGGTAATCCATCTCAAAATATTTGGCTGCCCAGTATTTATTCATATATTGAAAGAGAAGAGAAACAAGCTGGAACCTTCAGGAAAGAAGGGAATATTTGTGGGATACTGTGAGGTATCCAAGGCCTTAAGAATCTATATACCAGCTCATCGTCACATTGAGATTAGCAGGGATGTGACCTTTTATGAAGATGCAACGCTCAAGAAATCAAGAAGATGCCAGCTTGAAGAAGTATATGAAGAGGAACCCGTAATCCCTAGAACTGTAGTGAGGGAGGTTCCTAGAGCCACAAAACCAGTGAGGGAAGTTGTAACTTCCCTTGATAAGGAAATTCTAGAAGACCATGATATATTAGAAGTTCAAGAACCTCCTCAGATGACGATCCTCCATAAAAGAAATCCATATTGGGCTAGAGAGCTTATTCAAGATGGAGAGAAGTATGGTGTTCTCGAAGGAACTACGAGATAGGTGAAAAGACCAAAGCCATTCTCTAGTTATATGACTTTGATGTGTGATATTCTAGAGGAGCCTACCTGCTTTGAAGAATCCATTCAAAGGAAAGAATGGGATGATGCCATGACAGAAGAATACCAATCCATAATAAAGAACTAAGTATGGGAAATAGTTCCCAGACCAAAGAGTAAAGATGTGGTATCCTCCAAATGGCCCTTCAAAATAAAACATGCTGCTGATGGAAGTATTGAAAAGTATAAAGCAAGATTTGTCACTTGTGGATTTTCTCAAAAGGAAGGCATTGACTATGAAGAGACATTCACTCCTATAGCCAGATACACTTCGATCAGAACCATCATAGCTCTTGCAGCTAAGATGAAATGGAAGTTACACCAGATGGATGTGAAGACAACTTTCCTAAATGCTATCATCGAAGAGGAAGTGTATATAGAGAAACCTCAAGGATTTGAAGTTGAAAATAGGAAGTCTCATGTCTGCAAATTGAAGAAACCCTTATACAAATTAAAGAAAGCCCCTAGAGCTTGGTATGGCCGTATAGACAATTTTCTAATGAGCTTAGGCTTTACCAAGAGTAAAGCAGATTCTAACCTCTACTTCAAGGTCATGAACGATGAACCAGTAATACTATTATTGTATGTGGATGACTTATTCTTAACTGGAGAAGAAAATATCACCACTGAATGTAAGAAGAGACTCGCTTCGAAATTTGAGATGAAAGACCTTGGCCTAATGCACTATTTCTTAGGTCTTGAGGTATGGCAGAGTCCAGAGAAAATCTTCCTTAACCAAGGGAAGTATGCAGTCGAAATCTTGAAGAGATTCAACATGTTGGAGTGCAAGCCCATGAATACACCCATGGAAGTGAAGCTGAAGTTGTTGGTCAACACTTCGTCATAATTGATTGATGCCATGCTATACAGACAGATTATTGGATCGTTGATGTACCTAACGAACACTAGACCATACTTTTGTTTTGCAGTGATCACCTTGAGTCTGTTTCTGGTAGAACCTAGAAATTTTCACCCAGTGGCTGCAAAACATGTGATGAGGTACCTTAAGGGTACATTAGATTGTGGTCTCAGCTATGATGGAGATCATGATTTCACATTGAGTGGATATACTGATGCAGATTGGGAAGGAAGTGTTTCTGACAGGAAAAACATTTTAGGATGTTGCTTCAGTTTGGGATCAACCATGATCTCATGGAAGAGTAGGAAGAAATCCAACATTGCTCTTAGCACAACGGAAGCAGAATACATTGTTGCATGTTCTGCCATCTGCGAAGCTATATGGCTTCAAAAGTTGTTGACTGACCTATTTGACCTAGAGATGAAAGCAACTATGATCCTATGTGACAACCAGAGCTGCATAAATATGACAAAAAATCTTGTATTCAATGATAGGTCGAAGCACATTGAGATTCAATATCATTACATCTTTGACATGGTGCAGAGGGGAGTCATGAAGCTCTAGTACGTTAGCATGGATGAATAGGTTGCTGATGTGTTGACCAAGCCTCTATCTAGTGTAAAGTTTGAGCACTTTCGAGATAAGCTTGGTATAGTCCGAAATGACCTTCCTCGAAAGGGGGAGTAGTTGTTGTGATGAGACATCTCTTGCTTCCAGCTTCATTGCTGTGACGTAAAACAAGAAGATGTGATGTGACTAGTACTGAGCTTCTGGCTTGATAGTTGTGATGCAAATCCAATCTAGTATCATTCTTCCAACTAGATGATTGTGACGTAAAGCAAGAAGATGTGATGTAACTAGTACTGAGCTTCCGGCTTGACAGCTGTGACACAAAGCCAGTCTAGTATCTTGCTTCCAACCAGATGGTTGTGACATAAAGCAAGAAGATGTGATGTGACTAGTACCGAGCTTCCGACTTGATAGTTGTGACGCAAAGCCAGTCTAGTATCTTGCTTCCAACTGGATGGTTGTGACGTAAAGCAAGAAGATGTGATGTGACTAGTACTGAGCTTTTGGCTTGACAACTGTGATGTAAAGCCAGTCTAATATCCTACTTCCAGCTTGATTACTGTGACATAAAGCAAGACAAGCATCTTGCTTCCATCTTGACAGATGTGACGTAAAGCAAGATGATGAGATGATACTAGCACTGTGCTTTCTGCTGGATAGCTGTGACGTAAAGCCAGTTTAGTATTCTACTTCCATCTTGATTGCTGTGATGTAAAGCAGGATGAGCATCTTTCTTCCAGCTTAACAACTGTGACGTAAAGAAAGACAATGAGCAGGGAAGATTTTAAGGATGGAAATCTATTTTAAAATATAGAAACCTTGGCAAATCTTACTAATCCTTCATATGCAAACTATAAAATGTTTGCGATATTTTTGTAAAAATATTCAAATTTCTAAGGATTTTATATAGTTTGTATAAAATTTTGGCGATTTTTAAGGTAAAATAATTCTATCCTATATAATTTGGGCGAATCATTTTTAGAATAGCGAATATGTTTTAGGGAAAAACCATGGAAAATTAGCCCATGAGTGAAATTTAGCCCCTAAAATCATCCATGACGATGAGATGAGATGAGACTAGCACTGTGCTTCTGACTGGATAGCTGTGACGTAAAGTCAGTCTAGTATCTTGCTTCTAGCTTGATTGCTGTGATGTAAAGCAAGACGAGTATCTTGCTTCCAATTTTATTGATGTGATGTAAAGCAAGACTATGAGATGAGACTAGGACTGTACTTCCAGCTTGATAGCTGTGACGTAAAACCAGTCTAGTATTATGATGATGAGTCAGCCTTGTGTTGTGATGATGATGTATTAGTTTTATACTAATACATATTGATGCAGATGATGATTGCATTCCTTTGAGAATGAAGATGTTGCCGATAAAGAAAACTTCTGATGATTTATAGAATACGCCAGTCAGTGTTCCAAGATGATATTGATGATGATGTCCTCCTGATTCTATTGATGATAAAGGCCTCTCTCTCATCTGATGCTATTGAAGAGTACCCATCTTGTTAAGGGGGAGTGTTGAAATAATGTAACTGCAAATTGTATTCTTATTATTATTTGATATATTATTCATTGGATCAATCCCCATTGTGGATTGATCATGTCGGCTATTGTANTGAGTTAATTTTTGGGGTGTTATATTTCATATTTTGATGATCATTAAAAAATGAAAATTGGAGTGACAAGGGGTCCCACCTATTTAGTTATTATTTAAATAGACCCTTATTTATGCATTATTATTTATTTGTATCAAATTATTAGTTAAGCTAATTAAGATTAACCAAATAAAGGTAGTTGAACTACCATAACTTATTAGGAAAGAATAAAAGCTCGATCAAAAGAAGAGATAAAGGGAGAGAGAACATAACAAGAACTTCTGATATAAGGTCTGCTCTATACTTGTGAGATAATTCTTTTCTTCATTCATTCCGAGTTTACTAGAAAGCTAAACCATCTTGATGACAACAGGGTCTTATTGAAGGCAACATGATTCAAAACTGAATCATATCTTTTAGCAGGATGTTTCTAAAGGTGTATGATCTATCTTTGGTAGTCTGTGTGTTCTTGTTTGTTTATGGATTAGGTTTAATGACTGATAAAAAATATTTTGTAGAGTCAAGCGACAATTTTTTTATGGCAAGCTGATCTAGATCTTTAGCTTCAGATTTTCTTTTGCTGTTAGAGTCTTCTTGTATGGTGCCCATCAGAGACTTCTAAATATGACTTTGGTCCCCACCCTCATAGGGGTTTGTAGAGAGAATTATGCTTTGTATCTCAGAATGAAGTTAATATAAAAATCATATTTCTGATTTCATTCTCACATGTGTATCTTAATGATATTTTAATATTTTGTTTTATTATTGTCTCTTATCTATGTACACACTTATGTATATTATTGCTTTCTTTCTTTTGCATAGTTGCATATAATATATAAAATCAGCTTTGATCCCTCGTACATATTATCTGTGGATTAAGTGATTGTTTTGAATTTAAGGATATAAACTACAGGTAACATTCCCAACTTTCTTCCCTTAGCCTAGCAAGATCTGAAAATGTTTGAGTAAGGTTCTTCGTACCTTTTCCTCAACATTTATACCATACTGGGGAGATCTTTCCATATCTCTCTGGTTGATTGTATAATGATTGTATTTTATTTTCTTGTTTTGTCTGATTACTCTTTGACTAATTTTTCCATGACAATACCAGTTGTGAGACAATCTAATATTGGAAACAATATTGATGACCATACCAGCATTGCCCTGACTTTATTCAACACTATTTTAGAAACTGCGAGTACTCATGTTGAACTCGAACACTCTTGGGACGAAATTGAAAGGAACATAAATATCCGTGAACATTGGGAAGACAGGAAAAGGAAGCCCATAAATCAACAATAACCTTTCCTCTTACCTCTTTAATATTATATTTCATGTCCTTTAATTCTCGTATTTCTTGAAGAAGAAGAGGATTGTCCCATGAAGTTACCCCTATTTTTGAAATAGGAAGGACTAAAATTGTCTTATCAACACAACAAATTACTCTTAGGCGAACTTTATCTGATTATGCCAGTTCATCTTCATCACCCATACCTATCACCTTCAACATGATGTCTTCGAGTAGTAGTAGTGGTACTGGAGGTTCTTCCTCCTCGCAATCTTCTTCTTCATCTGTGATTGGAAGTATATATAGTCATCAAGTCCCTATTCTATCTACTACCAATCCTGCTAAGGTCATTAATAATAATGGACTTTTTCAATTTGAGGAAGATGCTACAACCACCCCCTGACACATGTCTTCTCCCTTGAATATCACACCAACCACCCAACCATTACCGAAATTCAAGGATCATTTACCTAGGTTTTCAGGAAATGATATCGTTACCACAATTGAACACCTGGTAGCATTTTCTAATGCTTGTCATAACACAGGGGCTAATGATAACGACACTTGCATGTGTCTATTTGTCAATTCTCTTGAAGAGAAAGTTGTAACAATTTTTTTTGACCTCCCTCCCAAAATCCTTTCATTTTGGGAAGAACTGGTTTATTGGTTCAAATCCACTTATGGACAGCCCAAGACTCCAGCTGATCAGTTACAGGAACGCAAAATTATTTCCTATAAGGATGGTGAGACCATTAAATATTTTAACCTTCATTTTACCAAGATATATAATCAAATCCCCAAAATAATCTGCCCTCAAAATAAAGTTGCTTTCATGCATTATTATAATGTTTTTACCTTCTTCTTATCATCACATACTTGAAGAAAATGTTATCGCCAATCTCGGTTCCACCCTTCAGGATTTCCTAGAATATGAGAGAAACTTGAAAGAATGGGTCTTCCCAAGGGAGACTTGGTCAAGAAAACAAATATGTATGCCATTATACAACTCATGCAAGACATGAATAATAGGACGATAGCCTACGAACGAAAAGGAATTTCTTCTTCCTCTTCCCCCGGGGCTTCTTCTTTTTCCCTGACGCCTTTTAGAAATACTAATGAAAGCACTTTTCAACCAAAGGCCATAATGATTCGGATTATTTTTGGAACGAAATGAAAGATGATAAATTACAATAAAATACTTATGAAAATTTCCAGAAACAAAGAAACATAACAATACTTGATTTCTATTAATGAAATAATTGTAAAGAGACTGTAAAAATATAATTGCAAGACTCGCTAGAATGGTGGCAGCTTTATCTCTAAGAAGATATGTGACGGCTACACTCATTCAAAATAATCTGATTACAATGAGGATATGAAGAATTTTTATGATAAACATGAATGCCAAAACCCTAGACACCCAAAAACCTAACCCTAGGAGATGAAACACAAAAAGTCATATGGGCCTCATTTGGGTAAGTTAGTACATTAACTTCTCGAGGTTGTAACTTTTGCATACCATCTCCATTTTAGACGCGTGATAGCCCATTGGAAAGGTATTTTTGAGAAATACACATTATGCCATCAAACTTTGACTCAATCTACAATTTGACCGTGGCATGCCAAAAAAACACTGTTTAGGGCCCCAAAACGGCCCTGAAAGTACAAAAAGTTGTGTTGACATGAAAAATTCCAAAATAATCCAATTAGATTAGGTGGGAGGCCACCAGTCTCTACTTGGAAGATGTATAGGGCTTCAAACATCCCCATAAGTGTAGAACCCACAATTACACAAAAGTACATAAGAACGTGTTGAACTAAAAACTGACAAGAGGAGCCAGTTGGAATAGGTGGGTGGCCACCAATATCCATATGGATCATTCCTCCTCCCTTAGGAAGTAATGGTCTCCATTGCGTTGAGTTCCCAAGGAAGAGGGAAAAGAATTTTCTGAATCTGAATCTTGGTGAGTTGCGTGCCTTGTTGGAGAAGTTGTGCTGCTTGGTCTGTGGAACACTGTCACAAACCTGTTGCTGACGGGGTTGAATCTATTCCACGAACCTGTTGTCTTTGTATTTAATGGGGCATTGCATATGCACCATTGTAGGTGAAGAAACAATATCTTCTTTCTCTTCAACAATGTGTTTTTGTTGGATAAAAGGTGTTGAGGCTGCAATGGTTGTAGTGGTATTTTTTTCATCCTTTGAACAAACTGTGAAGAGGATGAATTTCACAGTATGAGAGATTACCTTGCGACACTGTTTTGGTGGAGCAATAGTCAGAACTACCTTTGGTATCTTATAGAGTTGACCGCCCAGAGTAATAATGACACTACGGGGTCTAGACTCATAGACAACATGATGTTTCCACATATATGGTGGGCCCAAAACAACATCACAAACATTAAGAGGGGAAACATCACACTCTACTTCATCCTTGAAGGGATGGATGCCATAAGACATGTGACACTGCTAGATGACACAAAGATCTCATCCCTAGTGAAGCCACCCGATGTTGTATAGTTGTGGGTGTGGTGTTGTCGACAACCTCAATTGTTTGATGACCTCAGCTGAGATGGGGTTCTTCTGGCCGTTGTTATCTACAATGAAATGCAATAGGGTCCCTTTCACCCACATATGTGAATGGAAGAGGCACTCCCCCTCTTTAGGATATACTGGTTCTTTTGGTTGAGTTTTCATGGTCACGACAGTAGCGGTGGGGTCTGCATCGATGATCTGTCTAGTTTTAATATTTTCTGTATCAGATTCTGAATTAGGGTTCAACTCCATGTCTTTGACCTTGACCACCAATGAGTGTTTTGAGCAACATTCATCGGTGTTGTGCCAGGTGATTTTGTGGAAGTCATACCACTTCCCAGTGTCATTCTTCATCTTTCCTTTAACCTTCTTTTCCTATGTCTTGAATTGGTTGTCTAGAGGTTGTTGGTTAGGGCCATCTTTACAATGCTTTGGTTGTTTTAGATTTGCACATCCAAATTCCCATTTGTTATGGTGCCTAAATTTCTTCTCGATTTTGACAACATATCGATAAGCAACTCCCAATGATGAGATGTTTACGAAATCCATTTTGGTTTGGATGTACCTATGCAAAACCCCACGTTATTTCAGAACTAGATGCTACTTGGAGTCTTTGATACCCAACTTGGTGCGTAAGGTATGGAAATTGATTGTGAACTACAACAAAGTTTGGCTCTTCTCTTGCCACCGTGTGGTCCATCTCATGTACTGGTCTTCATAGTTATCAACAAGATAGTATTTTTTTTTTGTAAATTAGATGAGAATCCTTCTATTCAATCCAGTAGAAAGTACAAAGTGATACAACGATTTGCTGGTGGGAAAGACCCCCTAGAGAGAGAACCGCTAAAAGAGAGCCACAATACAAGAAGAAATAATACAAGAAAGCGAGAAAGGGCCGGATCATTGTGAAGGTCCCTTTCTACCTTTTTTCTTACGAACATCAATCCAACCAGAGGAACTGACAGGCTCAACAAATTTCTCCACAAAAGCCAGATTGTTTGAGGAAATACCATAATCTTGAGCTGTTGAAGCAGAGGGTGGTTCTTTGTCACTGTCTGAATTGTCTGATTCATGGGGATGCTTCTGAGTCCCTGGGGGCAGGGTTGTGGCCATGATTGTGTCAATTGTTTCCTCCTTTTAGAGGGGTGGGTGCAAAGACTTAGTTGATGGAATTGGAATTAGGACTTCTGAAGCTTCAAGAGTTTGTGCGAAAGTTGAGGGATGGTGTTTTGGGTCTGCAGTTGGTTGTTGAGAAAATGCTGGAGGCTGTGAAAACGTTGTAGAAGGTGGAGGAGTTGGTGCGTCTTTGTGATGCTTCTCATTGTCATAGGAAGGATTCAGGAGGATTTTGCTAAGATTTGGGACTTTCCAACCATTAGCTCTTTTCTGTGCTCTAGGGGTCAAGGAAGGGGTAGGGGATAGAGGACACATTACTTGGAGGTGCCCTGTTTGATGACAAGAGAGACATCTGAACGTAGTGTTATCATAATTGACCATCTGTGTGTACAAATCTCCCTCAGTCCAGTCAATAAGGATCCTATCTGGAAGCCCTTGACTGAGGTAGATTTCAACACATATGCGGGCGAAAGTGATGAAGCCTTTCGATATCTGATTTGTGTCTACCATGATAAATATACTGAATGTATTTCCTAGGGTAGATAAAAAAGAAGGAAAATAAAAATGTAGGGTTAGATTGGGTAGTCTTACCGAGACCGGTGTAAGCATGGTTGTCATGGTTAGTGGATTGAAGTCGGGGAACCAACTCTGCATGGAAAGACCAGATCTGCCCCAGAACTAAGGACCTTGCTCTAGCACACGTTGGTGTTTGACTTCTGTGGAAAAGTTGACGATGAAGAACCCTTTGGAGAAAAAGAAAATCTCATGTTCTGATGCCCAAGTCTTGTTAATCCATTCTCTTAACGCAGGGGCCAAGGGCCAAAGTCCGTTGAAGTGACAAATGAGGTCTTTTGCTTGGTAGATAAAGGCATAGCCATAGACGTGGGGATATTCAACTTCTGTTGTTGGGGGTTCTGTGGACTGCTCCACAATGAAGATAGAGCAAAAAATCTCATTTTCTCTTGAAGTTTCAGCCTTGGATCTCGAAGGAGTAGAGATCCCTGTTTTCATAGCATGCTTGTAAGAGCTTGGATGATTGAAGGAAGGCGCTTCTCCACGTAGATGAGAGGCAAGTGAAATGGTTGCATTTTTTAGATTCCCATAGTCCCATAGCATAGAGCCATCCACCAACTGCCGTCCTTCAAAGATTAGTCTTTGAAAACCAGGCGGAATACCTGTGGCCTGGTGAACTTGGGTTTTGAGCTTAAAAACGAAATATGAATCTTGGGCTTGCAAATAGAGCGAATATCTGGTGATGGTCTTTACAAAAAGAGGGAATATTGCCTCAATCACAGAGCTAGCCTCGACGAGATATTGAGAATGCAACCTCGAACTTGTATCCCCTTAGCTTGGTTCCTGTTCGAATCTCCTAGGCGTGGAAGGTCCCTGAAGTATCCTAAAGAGGAATGGCTCCCGTGCTTTAAATCAAGGCTGCGCCAACGTCTAGGGTTTAGCACTTTTCATGCCCTCAGTCCCTTCTTAGCTCTTAACCGGGCCCAAGTGGCTGGTTCCCGCGTTAGGGTTTCCCCTAACGTTGCTATTGTTGCTACTGTGCCGGCTGCTAGCCTGCTCAACGAGGTTATCTTTTTATTCCCTCTTGGGGGTGATGGAAGCTCGACGGAGGCTTCTTCTGCGGGGTCTGGCTACGTTTCCTTCTTGGGATCCTCCTTCACATGCTATTGCTGCACCTTCTCGGTTGGGCTTGCCATAAAGACCATGTTGGCGTCAGGCACCACCTTCGTTCCATTGGTTTTAGTCAGTGATTTCTTTAGCTCTTTAGCTTCGACAACAACTGTGGGTGTTGGCTTGGTATTTGGCATTGTCTGCTTGGCCTTAGCCCCTCCTTATTTCTCCTTCTTGGGAGTAGGGTTTGCTGCGACAAATTTCTTGGCGAGGCGAGGTGCCATTTTTTCTCTCGGTCGTGTGCTCTCTAATGTTATCAACAAGATAGTATTGTTCCTTGACGACATCCACAAAAAAATCGCATGTGGGCTGGACCCCATATATTCCAGATTCCTCTTTGGAACTTTTCTCCTAGTAAGTTTCCCACCAATGTTTGACATGGAGGAGAGCCTTGAGGAGTGCGAAGGTGATCTTTTCCCTGTCGGAAAATTTTTGAACAAAGAAATAACCTTCTAATATATTTAA
>JZKD02S1674827.1:30967-46638 GCA_000966675.3 Picea glauca
TTGATGTTACAGGTTGATTACAGGTTGTTTGGTATATGTTGGTGCATGGTTGATGCACTTGTTTATGGTACGGGTTGATTAAAGGTTGAGGTACATGTTGATGCATGGTTAATGCATGGTTCAGGTTTATTGGTATAGGTTTACAATGATATATCTCACAATGATAGTGTGACATTGGTTCCATCATTCTAATTCTACTTCAGGGCGGTTCAACGGGGCAAGGACAAGTGGTTGTATCCACCTTCCGGTTGTAGCCGAAGAACATAGGGGGTTGTAGCATTCTTCTGGTTGTAGCCAGAGAATTGGGGAGTTTGAGCTTCCCTCAGGTTATAGCCTTAGAAACTAGGGGGTTGGAGCCTCCTTCCTATTGCATCTGGAAAACAAAGGAAGTTGGTGCTTCCAATGAAAATAATTCTTCAAGACATATAAGAAAAAACATTTTGTGGTTTTCTCCCGCTTTGGGTTTCCATGTAAAACACTGGTGTACTGTGTATCTACATGATTTTTCATTTGTTCATTGCTCATTATTGGATGATAATTCTACATTGATATAACACTTGGATTATTTGGTTAAAAATGATTATAATTTCTCTATTATTGATTCACCCCCCCTCTCATTAATCCAACATATAGCTAATTCTCTTGGTTTATGTCCCTCCTGTGTTGTTACTTTTCTTTGTTGCTTCGAATTATCCTCTTGATCTTCTCTTAGTTGGTCTATTTTCCTGGCTATGAAATCTCTTAATTCCTGCTTTTTCTTTTATGTATCTTTTTCCTATGCTTTCCTTCTGATATGGTCTTTCTCAATCCAAGTCTTACCTAACAAAAGTGGGAAAGGGGCGCTGCCCCCAACAAACATGATGACTTCAAATTCTTCTTCAATCGATGTTCCATGAACAATAATAGGTATAGTAGTTACTCTTCCACATAAAGTTATCATCTTTCCTTTAAACAAGCCTATCCTTCCTAAAGAAGGTACCACAGTAGGCTTTCCCAAAACTTTCCAAGTTTCTTTTGTCATAATATTCACTTGTGTTTATTCATCCAAGACTATACGGTCTATGTCGAAGTCTTCCATTCTTGCACTTATGCGTTGTTTTTCTTTCAGGTTGTCTAGTAAACTGAGATCTTTATGAACATTCATCATTTCTTTCAAGTGTGATAACATATTCCGAACTTCCTCTGACCTATTCTCTTTATGAATTTCTAACATGCCCTTAGTCTCTTGAATTTTTTCATAGTTTTCTTGTCTTATGCCCATTCTTTCAACTTTAGCAATAATCCTTGGACAATCCTCAACCTCATGACCAACAAACTTACAACAAAGACAAATAGGCCCTACCCTAGGACATTCCTTAGCAAGATGTCTCAGCCTTTTGCAATTATAACACAAAGTCAATCCTCTTTTTCTCTTAAATGTTCCCCAATCTTTTCTGTACCGCACACTTCCCCTAGGATCAAAGTGTTGGAACTGCAATCTGCAAAAAATCTTTCTAGGTTCTTGCATCCACTTATTAGTCCAAAAACTCTTTCTATGCATAATAATAACATATCTTTCTTCATTTCTGTTAAATTTACTCAAATCAAATCTTTCTTTTAACTGCGCCCTAGCCTCCAGACTAGGACATAATATATTAAACATACTTAAGTTCATGCTTTCAAAACAAAAATTTTCTCTTATCTTTCTCTTGCCAAAGCACAAAGCTTGCTTCTTTTAGAATATTACCTCTTTCCTTCAGAACAACTTACCTTCTTGGCACAAATCTTCACACAATCACATTTTTAGATCCCGACAACAAAACCATTTGTTGGCACACGGGAAGACCCAGGGTTCAACGCTTAACAACACACCAAAAAAACCCTGACTACCGGCCCTTTTGGAAACACCTACAAAGTAGGTGAAGTCTCACCCAAGGTAGAAGCAGGAGGGGTTATAGGACGCATGTGTGTGTAACCAGGCTGGGACACAAATATGTGATAAGATCACTTCACAGAATATTGTGTTAACGCTTAGGAAGTGACATGCATTAGTTTATTAACCTTATTAACAATGCAAATCATAATCAAAGATAGATCGACGTTGTAACAAAAAATGATTATATACCCTGAGCACTTATCACTTAGCACTTAACACTATAAGTTAAATCTAACATTCACTTACCCTTAACATAAGTAAAGTACTTAAGCAACAAAAGATCTATCTATTATACACCATAATCAAATCACTAAGCATATTCATAACAAAAATAACACAACACAAAGCAAACCTTGAGACACCAGATATACGTGGTTCACCCAAGAGTGGGGATACATCCACAAACACTTCACCTCTTTATTATCTGCCAAGATATTACATTCAATCACTCTTCTGCACTAAGCCACAGAGTCAAACTTCACACAAAACAGGAGATCTATGCACTAAGCCCTAGATCCTCCTTCCTTGCTTTCCAAAAATAGGTTAAATGCATAGAGCCACAATCTCTATCACAACATTTAACACTTCTTACAAAATCAAAGTCGAGCATAATGCCTCGACCACATACACTTCTTTGCACAAAAGAACTTCTGTTCACACAAAACTACTTTACTTCTACAATACATTCCTCTTTATTTATACTTTACAAACCCTTACAATAAGGCCTAAACATGGGAAAACCCCATGGGCCGACATCCCATAAACTCATTACAAAACCCTAGAGGACCCTTTACTATGTCAACATAACCCTCAAAATAGGTGAGATCCATGATCTCAGCACCGCGTGGGCACTCCTTCTTCGACCAACGTGTCAAAGTCCAAAAGTGGGCCAAAGTTGACCAAAGTTTCCCCAAAATTTGGTCGAGGGCCAACAAATATTGATTCTTCTTGACCATAAGAGGTTTTCAATGATGTTGTGGGAGTTCTCATCAACCCCATCTGGCCATTTTGGCACTGACTTCCAGGGTCAATATGAATTTTGATATTTTCTCTAGAATCCTTCTAGTAATGACAAACTATGGTCTATCCAAAATATTGAAGGATTGTTTTTTCTTCTTGCAGAGAAACATTAGCTAATATAATGTTATCCTATTTCTAGAAATCATCCCAGAAGAGGGTTCTGGAACCATTTTTTATCTCCAAAAAATAGTTCTTTTGTACTATATATTTATGGATATGAGCATTGTCCCATATTAGGGAGCCTTGACACCGACCTTCCATTTTGATTAGATTATCTTCATTGATGTTACTAGAATATTTCACA
Source organism: Picea glauca (assembly GCA_000966675.3). Lineage (NCBI taxonomy): Eukaryota > Viridiplantae > Streptophyta > Pinopsida > Pinales > Pinaceae > Picea > Picea glauca. The sequence goes on from JZKD02S1674827.1 coordinate 34,207, forward strand.
CACCATATCTTACCCCATAAATAATTCTTACATTGGATCCACCTCAACCTTGTTTTGGATGTAAGTACTTTTTTTGTAATTAGAGAGTGTTTTATGCCTAGATCTCCTACCATTTGGGGAGACATATGTCCAAGGAAACTAAGACTCATTTTCTTTCCTTGCTTGGGCCTCTCCACAAAAAGGGGTGTTGAATGTTCCTAATTTATTTGATTATGTTGGATGGATCTACTAGAATGGAAAAGAGGTAAGGATTGCAACACAAAATTGATGAGAATAATTTTTCCAAGTAAGGAAAGGAACCTAAAAGTCCATCTCTGAAGTTTGTTGTCAGGTTTGGTGAGTAGATATTCCCAAGAGGAGTTTCTTAGGGAATTATCAAGTAAGGGTGGTCCTAGGTATTTTGAGGGTATGGAGCGATGCTGAAATCCTAAAATTTGTGATCCAAGAGGATCTCGATGGTCACCCACCTATTCCAACTAGATCAAAACAGTTCGTTGGAAATTTACTACTTTTAGCAGTTTTTCGGTTCCTAAACTTCCGGGGCCATTTTGAGGGCCTAAACGACATTTTTTCACAATAGGGAACCTTAATAAAAATAAAAGGCTTTGATTGAGCCCCCAAAATGAATATCCTTGTCGATACATTTCCAACGAGCTATCGTGCACCCCAAACGAAGATCGTATGCCAAAGTTACGCCCTCGTGAATTTGATAAACCAAACTACCCAAAACGGGGTCCAAAAAACTGTTGGCTTTTCATCTTCCATTGTTAGGGTTTTGAATTTTCTTCATGAAAGAAAGGCCTTTGGAGCCTCATTGTAAAAATCATATTTTTACGAATGTGAGTAGCTTTCAGATCTCTTCTCAGAGATAAGCTGCCACCATTCGAGCGAGTCTTTCACTCTATATTTCTATAGTTTTGTACATTTTGCTCATGAATATAAATTGTGTATTACTATATCTCTGTGTTTATGGTTATATCCCTGATATATCTATGTTATATTATTGGATATAATATATATATCTGTACATTTCTTTATTATATCTCCATTCTCATTTCGTGCTGAAAATAATCTGGATCGATGGTATTAGAGCAGGATGCTCCTTTTTCAGTGCATGTCCCCGACGAGGTCCAAGCATATAAATTTGGGTTTCAATCTTGTCTCTCTTGAGGAAAATCACTCTCACACTCCCAAAAAACTCTCCATGGAAGAATAAAAGAAAAATGTCAGAGAAAAAAATATATATTAATTTGTTGCTTGAGCAAGCTCTCATGCGACAGAGGGACGAAATGATGGGATTTTTTTCCCAAATCCTTCAATGCCTTCCAATAAAAACATGAACATATTCATCAAGCGACCACTTTGGAGGCACCTCTAATTTCAAGGTACAAGTTAATTTTGATATTCTCGTATTTGAAGGTCATATAGATGCGGATTCCCTAGAGAAATGGTTAAATCTACTAGAAGGTTATTTCTCTGTTCACAATTTTTCTGATAGGGAAAAGATCACCTTCGCACTCCTTAAGGCTCTCCTCCATGTCAAAAATTGGTGGGAAACTTACTGGGAGAAAATTTCCACAGAGGAGTATGGAATATATGGGGCTGATCCCACTTGGGATTTTTTTGTGGATGTGGTTAAGGAAATATATTACCCCGTTGGTAACTATGATGACCAGTACATGAGATGGACCAAACTGCATCAAGAGAGGGGAAAAGCAGTGCCATAGTTCACCAATACCTTCGATAACTTGCACACCAAGATGGGTATGAAAGAATCTGAGTGACATTTGGTTCTAAAATACTGTGGGGCTCTACACATATACATCAAAACTGAAATGGATTTTCTGTACATCTCATCATTGGGTGATTCTTATCAATATGTTGTTAAAATCGAGCATAAATTTAAGCACCATAACAAGCAGGCGTTCGGGTCTACAAATCCAAAAAAACCAAAGAATGGTAAACACGACCCTAACAACGAGCCTTCAGAAAACTAGTCCAAGCCATAGGAAAAGAAGGGTAACAGAAAGACGAAGAAGGAAACTGGAACATGGTGTGATTTCCACAAAATCCCCTGGCACAACACCGATGAATGTCAGTCAAAACAATAATTGGTGTTCAATATCAAAGAAAAGGAGCTGAACCCTGATTTAGAATCTGATTCAGAAAATACTATTAGAATATAGATCATCGACACAGACCCCACTGCTACTTCCGTGACCACAAAAATTCAACCAGAAGAACCAACAGATCCTGAAGAGGGGGAGCACCTTTTTCATTCACAGATGTGGGTGAAGGGGACCCTGCTACATTTTATTGTTGACAACAGAAACCAGAAGAACCTCATCTCAACAAAGGTCATCAAACATTTGGGATTGTCGACGACACCACACCCACAACCATACAACAATGGGTGGCTTCGCCAGGGATGAGATCTGCATGTAAGACAACAATGTTGATTGTAATGCGACATACAACCCTTCAAGGATGAGGTATTATGTGATATTTCCCTGAATGTCTGTGATGTTATTTTGGGCCAACCATATATGTGGAAGCGCCATTCTATTTATGAGTCTTGACCCCAAAGTGTCATAGTTACTCTGGGGGGTCATCTCTATAGGATACCAGAGGTAGTTCTGACTACTGTCCCACCAAAATAGTGCCACAAGGTAATATCTCATACTGCAAAATTCATCCTCTTCACAATCTGTTCAAAAGGTGAACATAAGAACACTGCAACCACTGTAGCCTTGGCCCAAGACCTTTCTTTCCAACAAAAGAAGATTGCAAAAGAGAAAGAAGATATTGTTTATTCACCTACAATTGTATCTACACATTGCCCAGTCAATCCAAGGTACAAAAATTTGGTGGAACATATTCAACCCCGCCGACAATAGGTTCATGATAGTATTCAAAAATCTAAGCAGTGTGACTTCTCCAACAAGGCAAGCAACTCACCAAGATTCAGATTCAACAAACGATTTCCCCTCTCCCCCAGGAACTCAACACAATGGAGAAAATTGCTTCCTAAGGAGGGAGGATTGATCCAGGAGGATCTCAGTGGCCACCCATCTATTCCAACTGGCTCAAAACAATTCATTGGAAATTTACTATTTTTAGTAGTTTTTTGGTTCCTAATCTTTCACGACCATTTTGAGGGACTAAACGACATTTTTTTCACGATCGAGCACCTCAATGATAGCCAAAATATTTGATTGAGACAAAAAAATGAATCTCTGCATCGATACCTTTCCAACAAGCTATCGTGCATCCAAATCAAAGATCATTTTCCAAAGTTACGCCCCTAGGAAGTTGATACGCCAAACTACCCAAAACAGGGTCCACAAAATTGTTGGCTTTTCATATTCCAGGGTTAGGGTTTTGGATTTTCTTTATGATAAAAAAGACTTTCGAGCCTCATTGTAATAATCATCTTCTTTTGAATGTGAGTAGCCGTCACATCTCTTCTCATAGACTGCCACCATTCTAGCGAGTCTTTCACTCTATATTTCTACAATTTTGTACATTTCACTCAGTAATAGAAATTGTGTATTACTGTATATATGTGTTTATGGTTATATCTTTGATATATTATTTTATATTATTGGATATATGATATATCTTTGTACATTTATTTATTATATCTTCATTCCCATTTCGTGCCTAAAATAATCCGGATCAGTTTGAGAAATATTTTGTTGGACATTCAAGAAGTATTGAAAAATAAATGAAGGAGTTATCTTGATTCACTTGAGAACCCAAGGCTAGTAGAAATGTATAGAGAATATGATTGATGGATTTATATTCATAAATAGTGGGAGTTCCCACTATTAGGTTGTCATCCACAAATATAATATGAGAGAGAGGCTCAAAATCTTGGTGGATATTTAACCCTCTAATTTTTCTAGCTTCCAAAGCTCATTTGAGGCTTCTACCAAAACCTTCAACCATTAGGATGTAAATAAATGAGGAGATGGGATCTCCCTGCCTAATACCCGTAGATGGGTTTAAGGTGAGGAAAGGGGAAGCACTTATTAGAATGGAGAAGAAAGCGGACAATACAAGGTTTCCAATCCAAGTTATCCAATTGGGGTTGAATCCAATGGTCGATAAAAATTTTACTAGAAATTCCCTGCTAAGGTGGTCATAAGCCTTGGACATGTCCAATATGATAAACATTATAGAAGATACACTAGATTTTAGAGAGTGATTTTCCTTGTGATCTATAATGATTACATATATGGTTTTTCTTCCCTCAATATAACCCCCTTGTTCTTGGGAGGTAATCCCAACCATGATCGGTTTTAACCTGTTAGCAATGAGCTTGGTAATGAATTTGTAGATCACATTATAGAGGGATATGGGTTGTATTTTTTCCACTAACTTGGCTTCCAAATACTTGGGAATAATATCTATGAATTTTGAATTAAATCCTTGGAGGATGTTCTTGAAGACTCTATATTCTTCCAACACTTCCCAAACTTCCCTTCCAATCTTAGGCCATGAGGCTTGTAATAAGTTCATTGTGAATCCATTTAGACCTAAATATTTGCTAGATACCATGCTTTGAACCATTTGAGATACTTCCTGAAAGGTTGTATCTCTTATTAGATTGAGGTTCTATTTGTCTGAGATTAGTGAAGGGATGTTGCATGTGATAGATCTAATGGCCACTCTTTTGTCTTTGAGAGGCTTTGAGAGGACATGACTGAACTGATTTATTAATTCATGTTCAATGATCTCATTCTTTTCCAATATGTCATGTCTAACTTATTTAAGGAATTAATCCTATTGTGGTTCCTTCTACTTAATGTTGAATTGTGAAAGAAGTGGGTATTCTTATCCCCTTATTTAAGCCATTTCATTCTTGATTTTTGCCACCACAATGGTTCATCTTGTCTATATTTGATAGAAATTTAAGTTTGTAGTTGTTCCTCTTGTGTCAGTCTTTCCTTAGTCCTACCTTCCTTTATGATGATCCATTGTAGGGTTTCCATGTCTATTTCAAGTTGATTTTGGGCCTGGAAAATGTTACCAAAAAACTCCTTATTCCACCTTCTAATTTTTTGTTTGACTTGTTTTAGTTTTCATTGGAATCTAGATAGTCTAGTTCCTCTGATTCCATCTATCTTCTCCCACCATACTTTTATGTTATTCATAAAATATGGATGTTCTAACCAGAATTCTTCAAAATGGAATGGTTTTGGTTTGGGGATCATTGAGTTGTCCCAGAGAAGGAAAATTGGCCAGTGTTCGGAACCTACACAAGGTAATATTTATGCTTCTAGTGATGAATTGACATAAAAAAGTGTTTCTTGTATAATAAATGTTGATGATGGTAGCATCAGAAAGGTATTTACACACATGTCTATGTGTCTAGATGTGTGGATATAGTCCAAATCTTTCTATCCTCGACTTTAATTTAATTAAAGGAATTATTAAAGTAAAGTGCTTTTAATTAGTACGTTCAGTTTTGTTTAAGGAAATGATTTAATTCACAATGATTTAATTAACATTAGTGAATTAAATAATAGTCATTTATCTCAAGTGAGGTGAGAAGTAATCTCAACCGTCAATCACTTTGGAGATTAGGGTTAAGTCATAACTCAATCTTATAAAAGCAACGCTAGGGTGAAGTAGGAAGACACTCGATAGACTGATCGAGAGAGATTGATTTGAAATAGAAAGGATTGGATCATGGAGGTATGTTATTCAAAGAAATCTTAGATAGGTGGAGAAGGAATTCCATCTAGAGATCTAGGCCAAAGGAAGAGAGATAACAATCGTACAAGAGTTAACGTGAGTTTCAGCTTTATAGTTGCACATATAGTGCAGGACAACGTGGATCTCGACGTAACATATGCCTTGTTTCCATACAAGATTGTATAATATGTTTGGTAGAAGATCAATCTGGTCATGCTTTGATACCCTTTGTCTCTTTTCTATTTGGACCATTTTCCTAGTAAGGGATCCCTTGTAAGATTTGAAATTATTTGAATGATAAGCTTAGTTGATGGGCATAATATCTATGTGTCTTGTGCATGAGATTTTGGTTTCCATTTTTTCTTTAACTATCTTTATTTGAGTTGAATATTCCAATAATGTATTTTTTTTTTTCTGAGCTGCTAATCTTATTTGTAATAAGGAAATCACTAGATGACAAGATGCCTAAGTGTTGAAGTAAGGGGATTTCAACATGGTACCATATTGGTCGCTATGAGAGGAATCCATGTCTCAGATCCATAACAAAGGATATCATATATATATATATATATATATATATATATATATATATAAATTTGTAGGAGATCTTAGTAGATCCATAACCAACAAGAAGAAATCGAAGGACATATTTCAGGGAAACAATCATACTACAGTCGGGTGGGAATCCAAGGACAAGGCAAGTATTTTTTATACCGGCTCAAAATAATGCATGTATTCAGTTACAAGTCACGTGGAAAAACATGCGTGTAAGAGTAATAGTCGCATTGTTAGCACATATATCATGGGCAGAGGCCATACATGTCAGTACATGGAAATTTTCAGCAGTAGATTATTTCCAGGGAAGGTTATCAGGTCTAAGGGATGGAATCAACACCTTTGATATTTGAAGATAGATTGGATGGAACATACAACTTCCTATTTTGGAAAGAAAGAGTGAATTTGGCATTAAAGGAGTATGAACTTTGGGAGTTTGTGGAAAAAGTAGTTGTTCCATCAAAAAATCATGCAGATTTGGCAATTCACCAAAAGGAGATAAAAGCTGAGCAGGTACTCTTGGATTCAATGAAGGATCATATCATACCTCACTTATCCAAAAATAAGACAACCAAGGAGATTTTTGATGCCTTGGTAGGTTTATTCCTGAGCATTAACATCAATATGAAGATGATCTTAAGAAATAAACTCAAATTGGTGAGATTTCTAGATATGACAATGTTACTAGATATTTCATGAGGATCACATAGGTGCATGATCATCTTGTAGCCATAGGGGAGAAAAAGGAGGACGTAGATCTCATGAATGTGGCATTGAATGGTCTTCCCAAGTCATGGGAAACATTTGTCAAGGGAGTCTATGCTTGGGAACATCTTCTATATTGACAGATACTTTGGGATGATTTCATCTAGGAAGAGACTCGAGAGGAGTCTCAGAGTAGCAAGAAAGGAAGTAGTGAGGAGAACTTGTCTCTTGTCAGTAAGACAAATAAGGGAAAATGAAAGACTTTTAACAAGAAAGGTGGCATTGATGGAGGATCATTGTAGCCATGGAAGAAGGACTTGAGTAAAATAAAGTGCTTCTCATGTCATAAGAATGGAAATTTTGCATCTCAGTGTCTAGAGAAGATGAAGGGTAAATGAAATATGTAGACAACAACATCAACAAAGACACAACTAAATGAGTTTGCGGTGAAGTTTGATAAGGATTACTCACTGGTGTCTTTCCTTTCTACTAGCACAATTACTAGGAGTGCATGGTTCTTGGACATTGGTGCATCTCGTCATATGAAAAAAGCACAAAAACTATTTAGTATTCTAACAGAGAGAGAATCATATGTTCATGTGCAACTTAGTGGTGATTCCAAGTATATAATGAAGGGAGAGGGAATATTTACATTCAATCTTGAGTCAAAGGTTCATTGGATTCCCATGATGTGCTTTGCATACTAGGTTTGAAGAAGAATTTTCTCTTAGTCTCAGCTATGGAGGACACGGGTTTTTCCTTTACTTTTTAGAGAGGGAAAGTAATCGTACGTCCAAAAAAAGATAGCCTTGAAAAAGTAGAGGTTATTGGGGTTAAACAGGGCATTTTTTACAGTTTACAAGACAATCCTGTTGAGGATTTGGTACATGATAGTGACAACTTACGTGAGTTGTGGAATAGGGGGTTGGGACACCTACACTATAGGGCTTTGCTGATTCTAAGGGGGATTGTTACAATTCTTCCAGAGTTCAATATTGAGCAGTAGGGAGTATGTAGAGGGTGTGCACTTGACAATAATTCCAAGGATGTTTTTACTAGTAGTGAGAGTAGGTCCAAGGGTATCTTAGATCTTATCCATTCAGATGTGAGTGGGACGATGTCAATAGAATTAGTACAAGGATTTCCATACTATGTGACATTTATTGATGATTTTTCTAGGAAAACTTAGATCTTCTTCATGAAGACCAAGGATGAGGTCTTCATTTGGTTTCAGGAATTTAGAGCTCAGGTGGAGAACCAGACAGAGAAGAAAATTGAGGTCTTGAGGTTGGACAATGGGGGAGAGTACACCTCCAATAACTTTAAGGATTTTTGCAAGGAGGAAAGGATCAAGAGGGAGATGACAGTCTCGTACAACCCTTAGGGAAATGGGGTTGCAAAGAGAAAGAATCAGTCCATTAGTTCTGTGAGGGCTATGATACATGACCAAAATTTGCCTATGGTTCTTTGGGTAGATGCATGTAACACAATGATATATGTGGAGAACTTGATTCCTCATAGAATATTGGGGGACAAGAATCTAGAGAAAGATTTCTCAGGAGTGAACCCAAAGATAATACAATTGAGGATATTTGGCTGTCTAGTCTACATCCATGTGCCTGTGGAGAAGAGGACAAAGCTAGAGCTTTCAAGACATAAGGATATATTTGTGGGGTAAATTAAGACCTCAAATGATTACATGATATTATTACCAATGCATAGGAAGAAAATTGTGAGCATAGATGATAATTTCGAGGAGAAATTGACATCTAGGAGATCTCGGGAGTCATCAACAATTATAGAGGAAAAGGAGAAGTAGGCTATGAAGGATGAAAAATAATCAGTAGTTCATAATTTAGGTGGAGAGGAGGATTTATCCCCTTCCAGTTTTGTCAGAAGACCCAGGTGGTTGTTACCGACATTGAAGGATGTTGGTGAGGCCCCTAGGAGTGCGGTTAGAGAGCACAAGCCTCCAAATAAGTTTCCAAACTATATGGTTCTTATGAGTAGCATCAATGATGTATATCCTTCTAGTTTTGAGGAAGCATCAGATCAACATGTTTGGCAGGATTCCTTGGTAGAGTAGTACACCTCTATTAAGAGGAATTATGTTTGGGACATAGTTCCGAGATCGAAGGGGATTTCAATTATAAGTTCAAGGTGGATCTACAAGATTAAGCATGTTGAATATGGTAGCATCGAAAAGTTCAAGGTGATATTTTTGGTGAGAGGGTTCTCCTAGAAAGAGGGAGTAGAATACGAGGATACTTTTGTTGCAGTCACCATGTATGATTATAATCAAGTTGTTATTTCTATTGCTTCAATTATGAGGTGGAGGATACATCAGATGGATGTGAAAACAAATTTACTCAATGGGATCATTGAGGATGAAGTATATATAGACCAACCTTAGGGATTTGAGGTACATGGGAGGGATTCTCATGTGTTTAGTCTTAATAAATCCCTGTACGAAATCAAATAGGCACCCATGGTATGTTATTCTAGGATTGTTGGATACTTGTAGAGTATGGGATTTACCAAGAGTGAGGAAGATCATAACTTGTACTTCATACTTGTTGGAGAGGATCCACTCATATTGGTTCTATTTGTAGATGATTTGTTTCTCATAGGTTCATAGGAGCTTATTACATGGTGCAAAGAAGATTTGGCTAGTGAGTTTGAGATTAAAGACATTGGATTGATGCATTATTTCTTGGGGTTATAGGTCTGGTAGGTATCAGGAGAGATCTTCCTTGGTCAAGGGAAGTATGTAATATAGATATTAAGGAGATTTAGGATGGAGGAATGTAGACCAATGGATACACCTATGGTTTCCAATATGAAGAAGATAGTCCATTTAGATTCAGAGTTGGTGGATCTCAGGATATATAAGTAGTTGATAGGGTCCTTCATGTATTTGGTCAACACCAGGCTGGATATTTGTTTTGTTGTGAACACCTTGAGTTAGTTCATGGTGGATACATGGCAAGTGCATTTGATAACAATGAAACATTTGCTCATGTACTTGATAGATATAGTGGATTATGTATTGAGGTATCTTGGAGGAGATGGAGTGGAGTTGCAAGGATAATTAGACTCAAATTGAGCAGGGAGTACAATAGATACAAAGATCACCTCGGGGTCAACAATGATTACTTGGGTCAGTAAGAAGTAGACTTATGTAGTACTCAACTCAACAAAGGATGCATACATGGCAATGAGTATGGCTAGTTTTGAAGCCATTTGGATTTGAAAATTGCTTACATGTTTATTTGATCAGGAGTTCGAGCCTACAGTGATATACTGCGATAATCAGAGTTGTATAAAACTCATAGAGAATACAATATACCATGATAGGTCCAAGCATACTGAGATAATATATCACTTCATCCAAGATAAGATCCAGAAGGGAGAAGTGAAGCTTCATTATATTTCCACACATGAGTAGGTTGCATATATTCTGACCAAACCTTTGGTGAAAGGGAAGTTTGTGTTCTTCAGGGACAAGCTTGGAGTGGTGCATAATACCTTCCTTGTTAAGAGGGAGTGTTGATGCATAGCAGCATAGGATAGGTACTTCTGCACAACTCTATATGTCTAGACGTGTGGAAATCATCCAAAGCCTTCTATCCTTGAATTTACTTTAATTAAAGGAATTATTAAAGTAAAGTGATTTTAATTAGTAAGTAGAGTTTTATTTAAGGAAATTCTTTAATTAGCATTAGTGAATTAAATAATAGTCGTTGATCTCAAGTGAGGTTAGAAGTAACCTCAAGCGTCAATCACTTTGGATATTAGGGTTAAGTAATAACTCAATCTTATAAAAGCAAGGCTAGGGTGAAGGAGGAAGACAATTGACATATTGATCAAGAGAGATTGATTTGACATAGAGAGGATTGGATCACGAAAGACTGTGATTCAAAGAGATCTTGGATAGGTGGAGAAGGATTTCCATCTAGATATCTAGGCCAAAGGAAGAGAGAGAACAACCATACAATAGAAGGATCATCCGCCACTGAACAATGTAGGTATTCTGGTACAGTCATGTAGTTAGCATGAGTTTCAACTTTACAATCTTGCAAATAACATAGGACAACATGGATCTCAACGCAAGAGTTACATTGTTGTTGTACAAGATCCTACAATAGATTTGGTAGTAGATTAATCCAGTCAGGGTTTGATGTACTTTGTCTCTTTTCTATTCGGGCCATTTTCCTAGTAAGGGAGCCCTTGTAACTTTGAATTTATTTGAATGGTAAGCTTAGTTCATGGGTATAATATCTATGTGTCTTGTGTATGAGATTTTGGTTTCTAGTTTTGCTTATGCTTTCTTTATCTGAGTTGAATATTCTAGTAGTGTATTTTTGTTTTGTGAGCTACTAATTTGATTTGTAGTAAGGAAATCACTAGATAACAAGATACCTAGGTGTTGGAGTAAGGGGATTTCAAAAAGAAATTGATCCAATCTTTCCACTGTTTGTCTTGTGCCTCCTCTTTTAATATTCAATGTATGCCATCCATTAGTATTTTGTAGGTATATCAATCTAATCCTATTGATTTTTTCCTCAAAGGTTATTCTGTCAACATCCAATCTTTTGTTTCCTCATTTTTTCTCATGGAGTGAGGTAATCATATTGAAGTCTCCTCCTAGAATACAAGGATGATAATTTATGAATTCTCCAATTTCTTTGACAGAGCCAAGGAAGGGTTGTTTAAGAGTAGGATTGGTAGGGCCATAGGAATTGGTTAAGAAACCTTGGTTTTCCAAGATGAGGCTTCTGAATCTAGATGAGATGAAGTTAAGAGACTCTAGTATATCTTCTAAAATGATTTGATTTCTATCCCCCCTGCAAAACTTGCGACAAATATAGCTATAGTTTCACATACTTCCCAACATTTTTTTGAAATGGATATCAAATATTGGCTATCATACTTAGTTTCCTTGAGCATTAAGAGAGTGGGGTTTTCCTTACTAATTTTATTCTTTAACATGCAATGATTGCTTAATGAATTTAGAATCTTGATGTTCCATTATATAATCTTCATTCTAAATCTTTTGTTGTTAGGAGAAATACTTCTCCATGAGTCTTTTTGACTATCCTGAATCTACTAAGAGTGCATATACTTCTTCCAATTTTTTCTTTGTTGATATGATTCCCTTTTTCTTTTCCTCTAAAATGTTTTTTTTTAATATTTGAGTGGGGTTGTTCTAATGCATAAACCAATAACTGAGCTATGGTTTGGGCTTGGATCTCCCATGTTATGATTCAAGTTCTTAAAACATTATAATAAACTAGAAGTACACACCATGTACCCAATGTGAATGTGGATCACAACTCCAATAAATATAAGAGAGATAATTTACAGGATAACTACTTGAAGAATAAGACAACTACTCCAAATACCCAAATACATTCATACATCACAATTCACATGTACACAATAATGAATACATGATATCGATATATA
>JZKD02S1674827.1:59928-83739 GCA_000966675.3 Picea glauca
TCCATATTTTTTAAAGGCTTGTATATGGCTCAATTTATAGCCTCCAAATGGACTTGAAGGGTCAGGTCAGAGCGTTTCCATTATATGGAATCTCAAGGATCATGGATCTCATGACATGGCATGGAAACTCGACATATTTTTAGTTTTTTAGCACAAAACTCGATGTACATGGGTTGTAATGGAGAAACCTACGTATACACGAGTTGTCTAACAGTGGCTTGCGTATATATACAAAATTTGATTTTTTGTCTTTGGAATGAGCAAATAGGGAATTTGAGTTTGTAGAGGGAAAGGGAAGGCCATCAAAGCAAGATGCATGGAGTGTGGCAATTTTTTTTATAACAATCATCAAGTGAGAATCATAGAAGAAGATACTAGTAAGATAGCCTTTCAGACAAGGTATGGTCATTATTATTTTGTAGTGGTGCCATTTGGGTTGACAAATGCTCTCGCTACTTTTATGTGTCTGATGAATGGAGTGTTCAAAGATTACCTGGAGAAATTTGTTATCATATTCTTAGATGATATTCTTATCTACTCCAAGGCGGAGGAAAAGCATGAGAAACATTTCAAGATGGTGATACAAGTGTTGAGAGAACACCAATTGTATGCCAAGTTGAGAAAGTACACTTTTTATCAGAAGCAGATCCATTATTTGGGTCACATTGTCTCAGAGGATGGCATAGTAGTGGATCCAGAAAATATTGAAGAAATCAAAAGTTGGCTAGCACCAAAGCATATTTCATAGGTTAGATCATTTATGGGTCTAGTTGGTTACTACAGGAGATTCATTGCAAGTTTATCCAATATTACACACCCTATCACTTCTTTGCAAAAGAAAGGCATACAATTTGAATGGACTACCAAGTGCGAAGATAATTTTTAGCACTTGAAAGATTTATTAACCAGTGCACCTATTTTAAAGGTTGCATATCTAGACGAAGATTTTGTTGTGTGCATAGATGCATGTAAGGAAGGGCTTGGTGGAGTCCTTCCACAAAATGGGCATGTAATTTGCTATGAATCAAGAAAGTGGAAGGAGCAAGAGAGAAATTATTCTACCCATGATTTAAAACTTGCAGCCATTTTTCATGCACTGAAAATGTGGAGGAATTATCTCATGCTTAGAAAATTTGAGCTGAGAACGGACCATAGTGGTCTAAAATATTTGTTTGGACAACCAACATTGAATGTCATACAAACTTGATGGTTAGAATTCCTCAACAAATATGAATTTTATATCAAGCACATTAAAGGAAAAGAGATTAAAGTGGTTGATGCATTCCGCATAAGGGTGCACAAAATGCATGTTACAACCATAAGCATGTACAATTGAGATTAAAAAAGCAGAATTTTAGAAGATGTGACAATAGACCAACATTATGTACAAGTTAAAGAAAAATTACAGCAAAATAATTTACAGCAGAAATTTGAGGATTATAGGATGGAAGAGGATCTCTTTTACATGAATAAAGTTTATGTTCTTGATTATCAAGATTTGAGTAATTTGGTTTTAAAAGAGATGCACAATGTGCCATACCCTAGACATCTAGGGTATCATAAAACAATTGCAGTTGTAAGAGGCCAATATTGTTGGCTCATATTAAAGAAAGATGTAGTTGATTTTATTACTAGATGCATGAAATGAAAAAAGGTAAAGGCTGAGCAAAGATATCCAGTCGGATTTCTACATCCATTTCCCATTCTTGAATGGAAATGGGAGATTTTTACCATAGATTTCATTACCAAGTTTCCCAAAATAGAAGGGCAACATGATTCCAACATGGTAATGGTGGACAAGCTTACCAAGGCTTTGCATTTTATTCTAGTTAATATGATGCATAAGGTAGCCAAAATTGCATAAATTTATATGAAGGAAATTTATAGGCTACATGGTGAACCTACGACAATTGTTTCTAACAGAGATACCAAGTTCACTTCCAATTTTTGGAAAGCGTTGTTTAAGGGATTTGGGACAAATTTGAATTTCAACACAACATATCATCCATAATCAAATGGACAGACAGAGAGGGTCAACCAAATATTTGAAGATATGGTAAGAATGTATGTAATGGAACAACCTTCTAAGTGGGAAGAATATCTTCATTGGATTGAGTTTCCTTATAACAATGGGTATCAGACATTATTGAATATGAGCCTGTGTGAAGCCTTGTATGGCAGAAAATGTAACACACCAATAAGTTGGGATAAATTAGTAGACAGAGTCATTATTGGACCATAATTTCTAAGAGAAATGGAAGAACATGTGATAAAGATAAATCAAAACTTAAAGACTACACAGGACAAGCGAAAGAGCCATGGTAACAAAGTAATAGTACACAGGGAATTCAAAGTGGGTGAGCATGTGTTTTTGAAAGTAAAGGAAAAAAGGAGCTCGTTGAAATTGGGAAGTTGCTTAAAGTTGGTAGTGAGATATTGTGGATCATTTGAATTCATAGAGAGGACAAGCCCACTTTTGATCCCCAATGTAGCATTGTATATTTGTAAGTATTATGAATGGTCACAAGCCAAGCGATGTAATATGTAAAAATTATACATTGAAAATAATAAAATGGGAATATACCATTGGCTATAGATGGGTAAGGACCAGACTAATGGGGGGATATGATTCCATAAGAGAGGGGGGTTAATGGGGGTTTTGAGGGGTTTCCATATGTCTTGAGTCTCAAACTATCTTCACTAATTTGTTTTTCATTTATCCATTTATCCCTTTGACTTATTCAACACTCAATCATTGAATTCGTGTAAGGGGTTGGATGGGGAAGTTATCCTACTCAATTATGGAAGAATGGGTTGAGTGCAATCATCCTTGAGGAAAGAGTAAGAGTCAAGCAAGCATGGGTAAAGAGGATTTTCAAGTAGGAAGGAATAAATGTTTTTACAATTGGAAAGAAGAGAGGAAAAATAGAGCTAAGTGTTGGGAAAGAGTGTCCAGCCATAGTGGGTATGGAAAACAACTTGATAAAGTTGGTAGTTATGTTGAGAATGAGGTTGGTATGCCTGTGGATGATTCATGTTGAGAAAATTTCCCAAAGAGAATTTGTGATTGTTGTGTGAGCACTCATGTTGCAATTGGATTTCTTGGAGCCCTCGGTAGAGATATTCCTGACTGGTTTGTGCTAGAGCCCTGGAGGGTATGGACATTTTTTGAGGTACTACAGTGCAGAGAAGGAAATCTCATCCCTTGGGTTGTGTAGACTGAGGGGGGAGAGGGTTGGGTTTTTGGAATTGATGTAGGAGTCATGTCACTTTGTTTTAGTGGGTATTTGAGTTGTTACAATGGACCATAGACTCCCATTGGAGCGTGTCCGTCCTTGTGGACTCATAGCCCCAGCTTGGGCATGGATTGTTGTAGAGAGAACTGGGAAATAAAGCCAAAGTTGGGAGGAATGTCCTTCTTATACAACCAATTGTGTAAATGTTTTGAAAGATAAGTATTTTGATCATTGTGTTATTTATTTTTTAATGTTGTAGACAAATGTTTCATTTATTCTATAATTATATGTATGAATGTTGTTGTGTATGTTTAATGGATATTGTGCATGTTTAAATGGACGCATTCACATTTTTAAATTATTTATGATAATATCATGCATGTATGTCATGTTGCGTGTACTTTTCTCATTTAAATTGATATGTTAGTCGATTGATAGTAATGTGGCACGACCTAGGAGTTGGGTATGTTACAACAAAGGAATGGTTCAATCAACCCATAAATTCTTAGAAGTTGCAAAGATAGAACAATGTTTTGCATGTAAGACAAAAACTAGGAACTATTGTGCAATGAATGAAATCAAACTTTGACTCACACATTTCTTCATCTATTGTTGTTTCACGATATTAGGATCTCAATAAAAAAAAAGGATAAAACTTCTCATGCACTCTAATACCATGTTTGAAAAACAAGTATAATCATAGAGGTTGAACAACTTAAGACATTCACTAACACATAGATCAAGATAGAGACATTGATGCTTTTATGGTTAAAAACCCTCAAGGAAGGAAACCAATACAAAAAACTAAAGGAAATCTATTAATGCATAAAAATATGTCACAAGAACATTCTCTCATATTGATCACCAACAAAAATGGTCCTTTGTGCTCTTTAAATAGAGATCATTGAAAAATCAAGTGTTAATCCATGGGTCAAATTCCATTAATATAAAGGAGATGTTGAACTATCGAATCACTCATGTGTAGGACATGCTTGTGATGAATAGATTAATAAATTACAAAATCATGCTAAAGAAACACACTAAAATCCACAAGGGGTGCGCTAGTTAAGCAATACCCTACCACATTCATTCATATTGGGGTTTTTTTAATAAGTCAAAAGTTAAGAAATATATTGCTTGGTAATAAGTGGGTGAAAGAGATATTAATATACCTATTTATATAAGTATTAGGGGATTTTAATTCACTTATTTATATGGATATGGGTATTTTTGAAAGCAGAGGGAGGAGGATTTTCAAGTGATTCTAAACATACTTTGAGAAAGAAAAATTGTAGTGGTTTTCAAATCTAGAGAAAGGAGAAAGCATAATGAGGATTAGTAGGTGAAAAGTGGATAATATATTGAGTCTGACATATTATGGGTATAAATATAGAGTATGAAAAATGTCACAAAAAAATGGATACCTAGGTTATCTAGTGAAACTATAGAGATTTTTTAGTTGGAAAGGTGTATTAGGAGAGGGAATACAAATGAGTTTTGGGAGATAGAAAATGAATTAGGGGTATTCATGATATCCCATGAATGAAGGTTTTATGCCATAGGTTTAATGAGTGAATCCCTCATTCTAAAAGTGCACTTTACCTAATTCCCACTAGACCAAGTTGAACTTAAACTAGCTACTTGTGTTGAAATATCTTAATAAGAAACACCTTTTCAATTAACCTACGAGAAATAATACATAATTATAATTGAACTTGAAATTGTTTCTTTATTATTAGCCCTTCAAACTAAATAATTTGATATTGATAACATGAGACAAAGATATGATGATTCGTTGGCTTTATAGGAGCAATGTAAATTCACATTGCAAAAACTTGAGAGAAGAAAAAAATATGTTAAAAAACACTATGATACAAGATATAAGCCTAAACATTTTATTTGGACAAACAAGTCATGTTATGGGAATTATCTCATGAAATACTATAAAGCATACCAAATTCCAAAAATTGTGGGTTGGGATTTTCTTTGTTTCCTATTACTTTTGAAAAGGTGCTAATCACCTGAAGGATTATGGAGAGCATATTTCTCTAATGTCGTTAATGGATGTAATCTAAAACCTTAAAATATTAAAATTACACTATTTGTGAAACTATAACCTTAAAAACCCTTAATTCTACTTAAAAAAAAACATAAAATAAACACATTAAAATAAATGTGATATTACTAGTATCACCCCACGTTTTAAAGGGATAAAAAGTTGTTGAGATCAATTCCCGCTTCCAAAAATTCCCTCCCCTTTTCTATTTTCCCAACTTATTTTCTCCCTTTCTTTTCCTCTTCTATACTTACCCATTTTCCCCATTTCCTTTTTTCCTTCTATTCTCCCTTTCTAGTTCTACACTTACACATTTTTTTTAGAACGACGGGTTCCCAGGTTGGCGGACTCATGAATCCTCACCCCCAATCCACATTCTCACATATCGAGTCTACTCGACTGCCACATTATCCCATATTTAACTGTTTTCGCAATCATGGGTTCTTGGGTTAGAAGGGTCGAACTCTCACATCCCATGTTCTGTGATATACATTTTGCATTCAAAAGATCTGCGATCTACATTTTGACCCCTAAACTCCTCGAGATTCCTCAAGTATCTCATTCCTCCTATGATGAGTCAATCCAACCACATCACAACTTAACTAATTTTCAACCTTCTGTAGTCACAGGTTCGCAGGTTGGCGGGTTCACAAAAATCTTGAATCATATTTCGCTCTCGTCCGTCCCCTCCACCTTCGTGTTTTTCCCAATACACATTTAGTATGGTTTAAATGCTAATAAATCATTATGTAGGTCCTGTAAATATTTTCATTAATAGGCAAAGGGCTCGAGGAACCTCCTCATTAAACCACATTAAAGCATGATTTGCAGAAGATTATATATTATCTCTCAAGCACCCTTTTCTAAGATTATTAGGATAAAAAAGAACGCTCTCGTCAACTTATGGCAGTATCATCTTGTTGGCACATGGGCAGACCTGGGGTTCACTCGAAGAGTGCACCAACAAGCCCTAGCTATTGGCCCTTTCAGAAACACCTGCGAAGCAGATGCAGTCTCACCCGAAGCAACTAAGAGGGGGGTTGCAGGACAAATATGTCTACAACTAGAGGAATATCAAGTGGATCTAATACAACAACAAGGCAACATTCATATATCCCTCACCAAGCTTTATCTACCCTGCACAATTATAGATCTGATCTAATTAAAACAATGCAAATAAAAATATAACAGTGTCAGAGATCAAAGCATCAATCACACACACAACACAAGATGTACGTGGTTCACCCTCTCTCTAGGGATACATCCACAGAACTGTGCTTATGATTTATTAAGGTAAAGCATACAGTTCTTGTCTTCTCTCTCAACTAGCATATCTTATTTCTTCTTCTCTCTTTCTCTCCCCTTCCTACACACCCAACTGCAGGACTTGACCTTCACACACAGCTAAAGATCTTACAATACCAGAAGGCTCTCTCACTTAACACTTCTCTCTCTCAATATAATAATATCTCACCACAAAAATAGAGCTAGATCAACAACAATATCATACCAACCCGACCTAGGTCCTCTTGACCTTTATTTATACATTACAATTCTTCACCGACATCCCTAGGCCGAAACCTAGGTGCCAAAACCCTAGATACAAAAACCCTAGGTGTCTAAAACCCTAGGTCAACTTGTCCCACTTTTTCCAGGCTTTGCCAGCCTATCTTTCCTTCCTTCTCGCATGGTGATCCAAAGCATCCAATGGTGGATTTTTCCACTTTACTGAGTTGTCCTCGATCCATATTCCTTGTTTATATGGAATCCTCAATCTCCTCATTCAACGACTTGCATTTCTGTACTTTTCTCCATATTTTCTTCTATTTTTCTCACTTCGACCCAATGACAGTTACTGTGTCTCCCACAAAGTTTGCTTTTCATCTATTCTTCCTTGATCTTTGTTTCCTTCCATAAACAAGGGCCAATAGGCCCCCAACACTCACATGTGACTCATCCTAAGGCACTTCAGATATGATCCTTCTATTCTACTTCAACGTGTAGACTATGCAGTGCAACCTTTTCTTTTTGGTCCATGCATCCCTTCCTTGTGTAAACTGTCTTTTCTGTGTCTGGCACCTAATTTCAACTGCACCTAGTACTTGGACCCTTTTCTTCTTGATTTTAATAAGGTCGGTGAGGCAGCTGGTTGTCATAGTACAACTTCAGCCAAATCCCATTCACTAATCCTTCCTTCCACTCTTTATTCAATGTCTTCAACTGCGCAGCTCCCCCTTCGGTAACATAGGCGACCTCACATGGTATGAGCCAATGCATCCTAAACTTCCCTGGATGTTTTGTAAACTTACTGTCATACAACAATACTAAATCACCCTACTTGAATGCCTTCTTCTTGATGTGCCTGTCATGATAGGCCTTTTCTCATTCCTTCTGAACCTGTTGATGGAATCCTTCAATAAATCTATCTTCTTCCAGTTCAACCAACTATGCAAGCCTCTCACGAATAGCTCCAGTATCATCCATGTCTGTAAATGCAACAATTCTTAAGCTTGGCACCAAGTATTCCATCGGGACAACAACTTCAAGACCATAAACCAACTTGAAAGGGGTATGCATTGTTAGTTTCTTTCAAGTGGTTCTATAGGCCCATAGTACTACAGGTACTCTTAAATCCTAGTCATCCCTATTCACACTGCAAATCTTTGTCAGTGCTGTCTCCAAGATCTTGTTGAATGCTTCAACTATTCCATTTTCTTGTGGATGGTAAGGTGTACTCTTCTGATGGTGGACTGCAAATTCTTCAGTCAGGGATTCAACTATCTTATTGATGAAGTATGTTCCTTGGTCACTCATAAGGGTCTTGGGGCATCCAAACTTGGTTATTATGTCATCAAATATAAAATGTGCAACTGCAGTTTCACTACAGTCCTTTACTGCTCTTGCTTCATCCCATCTAGTCAGGTATTCTGTCACAGTAATTATGTACCTTGCTTCTGTGTGCTTTCCTAGTGGGTTTATAGGTCCCACGAAGTCAATGGCCCACTTTTAAAATGCTTGTAGGGTCATCTGCGGTGCTAATGGAATTTCATTTCTTCTGGATGGTTTTCCAACTCTCTGGAATACATCACAGGCTCTGGCATAATCTTTAGCATCTCTTTGTAAGGTAGGCCACCAAAGGCCAGCTCTAAGAACCTTCTGCGTAGTTTCTTTCCCTGCATAATGTCCTCCTGCGATGCCTTCGTGAGCTTCTGTGAGGATCAGTGGTCTCTTTGCCTCCATAACGCATCTCCTTAGTATCTCATCGGGTCTGATCTTGTATAGCTAACCAACTATCAATGAAAAGTCTGCAACACACACCACTAGTTGTTTCTTCTGGGGAATTGTATACTCACTAGGTGCCATTCCTGTTGACAGGAACTGGACTATGTCTGCGAAGTGGTCATCAATCTTTCTAATGGAGAGCAGTTGTGCATCTGACAGTGTATCCTCCAAACTAGTGGGTTCTTCACCATGTTCCAACCTCGACAAGTGGTTAGGGCCCTTGTTCATTCTTCCTGGCTGAACTATGATCTCAAAATCATATTCTTGAAACATCAGAAGCCATCTACATATTCAACCCCCCAACACTAGCTTGTTGACTAGGTACTTCAACGCAGAGTGATCTGTGAACATTTTAAAGTGTCCTCCCAACAAGTAGTGACATAATTTTTGTAGCGCATACACCATGGCTAATCCTTCTCTCTTTGTAGTGGTGTAATTAATTTAGGCTGTAGATAGCTTCTTGCTAGAAAAAGATAACGGATGGTCGATATCCCCTTCTCTAGGTTGTGCCAATACCACTCCTAATGTAATAGAAGACGGATCGACATGCACATGAAATTACTTTCTCCAATCTGGAAAAACTAGAATAGGCTTAGTAACCATCTTTTGTTTCAGTGTGTCGAAGCTCGTCTGGCATTCTTTTGTCTAGCTAAACTGTCAATATTTCTTTAGCAACTTCTCCATAGGTGCTGTAATTTGTGCATAGCCTTTGATGAATTTCCTGTAATAGCTAGTATGTCCCAGTGCAGTGCGCAGTTGTTTGACTGAAGTAGGAGGTGGCAAATCAACTATAATTGCGATTTTTGATGGATCAAGCAGGAATCCCTGCTTGCATAAAATATGGCCTAATAGTACTCCAAATGGTGAGAATAATATGCACTTCTTCATATTTAAATAAATTTGACACTGCCTGCATTTATCCAACATTAGCCTTAGACATTCAATATGTTTTTTCAATAAACTAAACACAGTCCAGTCATCAAAATATGCTTCTAAAAATTTATGCAAAAACTCTTTGAACGCTTCGACCACCACCTTGGAAAAGATGGATAGGGCATTATTCAGTCCAAATGGCATCACTGTATATTGGTAGGATCCCCATTCTATGGAAAACGTGGTCGTGTGGTGATCCTCCTTAGAAATCCAGATATGATGGTATCATGACAATCCATCTATAAAAGAATATACCTCATGGCCTCCCACATTGTCTAATACTTCATCAGTGAATGGTGTAGGGAAAGGGTCATGCAGACATGCATCATTCAATTTTCTGAGATATACGCAGATCCTAATCTCGCCTGTCTTCTTGTCTTGTACTAGCATAGGGCTGATCCACTCTGACTCTTTGATAGGTTCAATAATCCTTGCTTCCAGCATTTTGTCGAGCTCAATCTTCACTTTTTCCTTATATTTTGGGTTCAATCTGTAGGGTATTTGCTTGACTATATTCGCACCTGGTTTCAAAGGTATCCTCATCTCTTCCATAGGACCTTTGATACCTTTCATATCAGTGAAATTGGTCGGAAACAAGTCCTGATATTTGTGCAAAAAATCTGTAATCTTGTCAATGGTTGCAACATCCCAGTAATCTCTGACATTGGCAAGATTTGGTGTCTCCTCTATCCTAATATTGAATTTTTTAATCTTGATTGGATGAAAAATAAATGGTAGCTCAACTCTCGGTCCTTCAACATCTCTTTGGCCTTCTGTTTTAGTGATTTTTACCTTCCTGGGATCATCATCGTCGACATTGATGTTGTAGCAACTCTGCAATTTTTGGAGAGGCGTAGTCCATTCGTCCTCATCTTGTTCCATAGGGAGGCTAGATGCCTCTTTGAATACCTTCTATCTCAAAATATGTAATGCTTGGTCTACTAAAGGACATTCACTTTCAAATAAAAAGGTGGTTACAAAATTTTGAATCATACCTTCCCAGTCTGCAGTGATGAGGTGCAGTTCCTCTTGAAGGTACCAGTTGGTAGGGGTCATATCCAACGTATTAATGAATCTTTGCACCCATTTTTATCAGGGAATGTCATTCCAGGCCTCTTCACAGCTTCACACATGGTCCTTTGGGCAACTTCGACCAGTATTCCTTACTTCGCAACTTACTACTTGTGCTGAGAACCACGTTGTCATCAAAGTTCGACATTGTGTTCGGTCTATAATATTTCTTTTATGCATCCCCCACCATCTTTCTTGTGTGGCTTCCAGGGCCTCATCCATTGCCAAAAATCATTGTTGTGTTGGTACACTTGTCTCAAAATCTGATAGGAAGGTTTCCAAAGGGTTCAGACCATCAAATGTGGGTAAGTTACTCACTATTGTGCCGAACCATAGAAATTCTCTGGTTAATCTAGCACATCTTTTGGTAGATACTTCATACATCTGGTTCTATGAGTTCTCGAGCGCTTCTTCTTAATATGATGAACACATGTTGTCACTTCGCCAACTCATATTCCCATCGACTGTAGGGTTGATGTAATCTTGTTGTTTAGCTATCAGTTTGTATATGTTTTCTAGTTTGTATGTGTGGTCTTCTTCTCCGATGGGCTCTGTATATCGCGGACCCTTATCTAGATCTAAGGGTGCAATGACCCAAAGGCCATCTCTTTCAAATGTAATACATATTTTCTTCAAATCAACCACTGTGGAGTTATCGAAGGCCCAATCAATTCCTAACAGTGCAAGGTAAGGGCAACTGTCATCAACAATTTCAATTACCTCGAAATATGTGAATGTTCTCACTCCATCGATGTCCACAGGGACATGTTCCAATCTGCCAAAGGGGATGACAACTTGCTAGTTAGCCATCCTAAGCCTGATAGGGGAGTAGATCAACTTTGGTTTCCCCATCAGTGCCCAATTTTTCTTCGTCATGGCATTGACCTCTGACCCTAAATCAAGGACCACATAGTCTATATCATACTCTCCTATTTGAACATTCAAGTGTAATTATTTATTTGTCCTTATCCTTTTTTCAATTTGATGTACTGCCCTATTTAGTAAGACGTCTATCTTTCCTAGTTCATACCGTCTGATTAAGTTCTGTAACTCTTGTATAATGCCTTTATCCTGAATCAACTTAACACAAGTGCATAAAAATTCCATGAGCTTGCTTACCTCTTTTCCCTCCTATGGTGAAGCAAATTGATCAAATGCCTAAGGCATTCCATATTATTTTATTTATGGCTGCATTTTTTATGAGGAACCTTGATCTGCTTTGAACTCTTGTCTTGCTTCCTCAAAGATTTGTCTTTCTTTCTTTGCATCGAAATTTTGGGTATTCTATGTAGCCTTCCTGATACCTGAGTCTTCTATAATATTTTCTTGAGTCATTCTATCTGCTCCTGTAGCAGTGCCTCCTCGAGTGATAACAACAAATTTGGGGTCTTCCCTGCGAGGCTCAACATATATTAATTGCACTTGTGGATTCTACTGAGGTCCTCGTCTTTCCTGCAGCTTAGCTAGCAGCACAGAATAGTCATCTATAACATGGTCGAATGAGATGCAATAGTTGCATGTAGTGCAAGGATTCTGACAATCCCTTGACAAGTGTCATGGTTGTGCGTAGTTGTAACAAATGATCTGTCCTTGGCCTCGGCCCGTTCCTCCTCCTCGTCCTCATCCTCTATATCCACCATGAGGATTGAAATTTCCTCTTCCTGGGGAGTTATATTATAAAGTGTTTCCTTCTTGTTGTGCTTCACCTTGGATATTGTATATGTCCCTCGATATTTCATGCATAAGGTCATAGGCCCTACAATCCCTATCGTCGTGCCCCATAGACTTACAAAATGTGCAATATAAATTTGTGGGAGTCTGAACATACTTCTTCATGTAATAGCACTCACCTGTGCGATGCCTATTTCTACATAGTTCGCACCAGGGCAGGTTGACTTGCTTCAAAGGGCTCAGTGCTCCTGAGGCCAAATACTCATGGAATAAAGGATAATGTTTTGTATCATGGCCTTATAATATACATCTTACACACCATATATCTTCTCTTTTTTCCTTCCCCTTGTCCTTCGTCATATCCTCGACCTGCAGAGACAAACTAGTCAGCTGGCTCAAGATCTGTCTCATACCTGAGCTGGATTCTCCCATAGGGGAAGATTCAAGATTCATAGCGATTTCCAATGCTTCTGCCTACGAAGCAATCTTCTGCTACATCAGGGGAACTCTGATGTGTGGTAAAAGGGCAGCGATGAATGATTCTTTATTCCATTCATCTGGGATTTGAAAAGTTAATCGGCCTGTTAAGGTCTTGAACCTTTGATCGAACTCCCAAATAGGCTCAGCTACTTTCTTCTTGATGTCCCTCAGTTCTGTAATACATTGAGACTCAGACTTAGGTTTCTTGAACTCTGCAATTAGCGCATTCTTGATCTCTCCCAATGGCTTAGGCTGCACAAGTCCTTGGACAAGCTTAATATACTAGCTCAGTGTGTGATCCCTTAGGGTAGTGTTGAACTGGGTCCTTTTAATTAGCTTCATCGATGACATTTTTAATATTCCATACGGATTTGCACAGAAACCAATGCTGATCAAAATCTTCATATCCATCTCCCCTAAATATAGGGAGCCTCATATCATATTCCATAGAGCTACCTAGGTTTCCTGTCTGAGTAGATATTGAGCTACTAGTAATAGTACTCTGAGGACTCTAGTGGTTCTGATTATTTTGATTACCTAGTGCTGCTGAAATAACAGGAGGATTAACAGTACTTACTTCAATAGTTTGCGTAGTTCTTGAAGTTTTGTGCTCGTCCTGGCGACGTTCTTCGACTTCTCCTTTTGTCAGGTATGTCTCTTCTCCACTATAGAAACCCTCTTCCCCATAGTTTTTCTTAAACAGGTTCTCAAGGTGAACCCCTCTGAATACTCTCCCATTGCGCATATGTCTAGCTTCTTTATCATTGTCGCTGTCTGAATTCCTGAACGTTAGTATTTTAAAATCCACTCAATATACTGTATCTTCAAGATGTTCTTTTCATGCAACAACATCTTGATTCTTAGCTTCAGAAAGTACAAAATTTTTCCTTTGGGTCCTTTGAAAAAGTATCTCTTGGCTTGGCTATACGATTCTACTCTGTCAACAAAAAAATCGGTGATATACCCTCCAATGGTACTATCATACTAATGATCTACTGCTTTGGATACAACGTTATCGACTCTTTTGACCTTCTTGATCAACTCTAACTTCCAAACCACAGGAGGTCTAGATCGAATCTCGAATTGGGTATCTACTAGTCTATCTAGCCACTCATACATCTTTTGGTAGATTCCTCCAAAGAAGATCTCGTGTATATCAGTAAAGATATATTTCTCCAACCAATCCTCTATACTAAAATTAGGGTTCTTGTTTTGGGCTTTAGAAAAGTCATTCTCTTGATCCTCTATCCACTTTTGAATCTCTATCTTCAATGGGAACTACCTTGACATTCCCTCAAAAATATTCTTGTCCCGACAATGAAACCATTTGTTTGCATTGGGGGGGTTCACTCGAAGAGTGCACCAACAAGCCCTAGCTATTGGCCCTTTCGGTAACACCTGCGAAGTAGATGCAGTCTCACCTGAAGCATCTAAGAGGGGGGTTGCAGGACAAATATGTCTACAACCAGGGGAATATCAAGCGGATCTAATACAACAACAAGGCAACATTCATATATCCCTCACCAAGCTAGATCTACCCTGCATAGTTATAGATATGATCTAATTAAAACAATGAAAATAACAATATAACAGTGATAGAGATCAAAGCATCAATCACACACACAACACAATATGTACGTGGTTCACCCTCTCTCTAGGGCTACATCCACAAAATTGTGCTTATGATTTATTAAGGTAAAGCATACAGTTCTTGTCTGCGCTCTCAGCTAGCAGATATTCTTTCTTCTTCTCTCTTTCTCTCCCCTTCCTATGCACCCAGTTGCAGGACTTGACCTTCGCACACAGCTAAAGATTTTACAATACTAGAAGGCTCTCTCACTTAGCACTTATTTCTCTCAATACAATAGTATCTCACCACAACAATAGAGCTAGATCAACAACAATATCGTACCAACCTGACCCATGTCTTATTAACCTTTATTTATACATTACAATGCTTCACCGATATCCCTAGGCCGAAACCTAGGTGCCAAAACCTAGGTTCCAAAACCCTAGATACGAAAACCCTAGGTCAACTTATCCCACTTTTTCCATGCTTCGCCAGCCTGTCTTTCCTTCCTTCTCTCGTGGTGCTCCAAAGCATCCAACGGTGGATTTTTCCACTTTGTTAAGTTGTCCTTGATCAATATTCCTTAATGATATATCATCCTCGATCTCCTCATCCAACGACTTGCATTTCCATACTTCGCTCCATCTTTTCTGCACTTTTTCTCACTTCGACCTAGTGACAGTTACTGTGTCTCCCGTGAAGTTTTCTTTTCACGTATTCTTCCTTGATCTTCGTTTCCTTCCATAACCAAGGGCCAAAACAACTCGACAACAATTCTATGGAGATACCTTGAACATTTTTGGATGAGAAGATTAGAATTTTCAGTGGTCTAGAGCATACTCTTATTATTCATCCCCTTTTGCTTAGAAGGAAGTAATTTGGACGTCTGGAATTGTGCGCGCAAGTTGTGTTCCGGAAGTTTTTGACTGCAAGGAATTGCTTTCCGAGTGCGCCAAGAAATATATACCAAGCCATTGGATAATTACACTCCAGAACCATTGTCTCATTATTCTTTCACCTCAAGTATTTCGTAAAATGATGAGACTCCCAGAGCCAACGCTCACCTTCAAAGGTGAAGATTGCATAGATTTTTTGATAATACATGAAAACAGCCTTTATCTCTTACCATAATTCTTGGAGAATATTGTTACCATCCCTGAGGATATTACCAAACTGTAGGTCATATTTTTCAAAAACCCGTTTCGGGAAATTCCGTGGTTATTTACCAGAATTACGGGCCAAGAAAATATTGCTAGCATTTCCTGTATGATTCTTTACATATTATATTTTACCATCAAAGAGAATTCCATTTTTTATTAGGGAAAGTTGATTTCCATTGAAATCTCTTTCCAATTGTCTCAATATAAAAATAATAAGAAATTATTTATGTCTTCTTATTTGTCTTTCGTGATAGCACATTGATGTCAATTTCCTAGATTATCTATATGCAAAAAGGTGAATTATGAATTTGACCCTGTGACCTTTTGGTACCAAGTGTTATGGAGGCACAAAACTTCCCTGCATTTTTATGAAGTTTGCAATGACTTTGTCTTGTATTTTAAAGCTTTGTTGTTCAGACAAGATACCCCAAGAATAACAACTCAAGATAGTAAATTCCTGGACAGAAAAGGGACTTTAGAACAAATGGAGAATTAAAACGTCATCAAGATTTTCAGTTCTAAGGAAAATCCTTCCTTTCTTCCATGCCATATATATGAAAAAAAAATTGTCATAGAAATTGTAAGGAAATATAACTTTTGGCTGCACTTTTTTCATGAAAAACAAAAAAATCAATTTATAGCATTGCCTTGGAAAGTTGGGGATTTTGTATTAAAAAATATGAACAAAATTGATGAATTTGCTAGCCACTTCCACAACTTGAATATCAAGTACACTGAAAATATTAGAGGGTTTGACCCTAATGGAATATTTGTGGAACATATGTTAAAATTGGGCTTCAACAGTTCCTTTATTCATACCATTCTAGGAGAAGAAGAAGATAATAATTTGGGTAATCCTACCCACACTGCTGGTGGCGTAGAGATGATACTCAGTACCAATGAACTGTATAAATAGAGAGGAAAAGGTCCCAGCAAAAAGAGTGCACATTCCCCAACTGTTACTCCCAAAACATCAACACATCAGAGTAGTTCTCCAACATCCCACCCATCTAAGAAGGTAACCGACAATAGTTCATGCGGAGGAGGAGACAAGAACCCCCCTCTAGGAAAAATTGAAAGCTCCCATAAACTTCCTTTGAGGAAGAAGAGGAAGAATATTTTACAAGAGGAAGAAGAGCATCACGTCAGAAGTGACATAAATAGATTCTCCCTCGAGGATATGGAGCTCGAAGTTGACATTGAGAATATGTTCCCTAACATTGACCAGCCAAGAGGCACGACCCACCAAAATCAATCGTTGGAAATTATTGAGAATGAGATATTTGATGAAGAAGAATCATCTGTATTTTCGAGTTTTGCCTTTGACATCGAGTCTAAAAAAATAATTATTGAGAAGAGTGATGCGAAGAATAAAAGGGGAAATCTCGTTTAGAGGTTAACCTAAAGAATATGCGGCCTTCCCAGGTATCCAAGATCCATAGAGCCACCAGTGATGCATTGGACGATTCCATTGGCAGTATCGAAGAAGAAAGTACAAAGTTGAAGGAAAGGATTAAGGAAATTGAAGAGACTTGTATGCCTCTTCCACTCCTTTCTAGACCTTTGTCAATTGTTGGACCTACCATGCCCACATCCATAATAAAAGGATCCTCAAGCTTACTCACATGCACCATGATTTACGTGGAGAATAATATCAAGAAAATAATGGAACTGATTACAGAAGCTTGGGAAATTTCAAAGAGCATGATTTCTTTTGGCTCAAGGGCACATGCCTTCCTTGAATATCTACATTCCAATCTAAAAAATGAAGAAGGCTTCTACCTTGATGAAATGGTACCCTTTGGTATTAAAGTTACTAACATGTCATAGCTTAAGAGAAGAGAGGAAGACCTTCTCTCTCCAATTCGGATCAAGTAGCTGAATTCCTGCTAGAAAGAGAAAATAAAGAACTTGAATAGCAACGTTCAGGCGTGAAACCAAGCCATAACAAGGAGAGAAGAGTTATTCAAAAGGTTCATGGAGGTGGGCATACCCGGAAGCACTAACGAGGTCCAAGATCCCAATTTTATCCTCAACTCATTGTTCCTAACAAAACAACAATTCGATGAGTAGGTTGAGATTTTTAAAGGATTATCAATTGAAAAATTCTATGGCATAGTTGTATATGATGAGAACGCCATAGATAACTGGATAGTATATTATTCCGTAAAAAACCAGGATATTGAATAAATATTACATGGCATATCCATTGATCTACCTGACTTGGAGAGTGAGTTGTTCAATATTAAAATTTGGCATGAAATCAACGTGGCACCTATGAAAAATTACATTGAAGAATGGTTCAATAAGGATATCGACAACCTAACACATGAAGGGAAATAAGCAGTTGAGACGGTTCTTGTAACCTTTGATGAAAACGATAAAAGGACCTCAGTGAGAAAATGAACAGGAGAGTGACCATCATAGTAAGCTTACGTTGATCAAATCCTTTTTTTCTTTATCAAGTCCTTCATCTAGCTATTCCACCTCTTTCACTAAAAAAAATTAATCGAAGACTGATAATTTATTTTTTCTTCTTAGCAGGTCTTGTTGATCCTTCCACCACCCACCGTCTTCTTTCTAAAAATATTATTTCTTGTATTTATTTGCTTTATGGTATGTGGGATCCCCAATCCCAGTCTTTAAGACAAACGGATTTACATTTTTAGGAATATGTAATAGACTATGTATTTTTTTTAAATTCCAAGAGAACTACTTTGGGAACAATCTCGACTGTGATTTGTAACACTGTTTTCATAATATAAAGTATTTGAGGTTGATTTATAATTTTATTCATTTGAGCTACCCATGTATCCAATCTGTTAATTTTTTCTTGTGCATGCATACCATCTTATTTTATTTTTATGTGATGAGAAATATTTATATTATGCTATGATGGATGTGACGAAATTTTGTTTATTTTAGATGTGTGATGTGTGTGATTCTTGGTCCTCTCTCATGAACTTTCTTTGAAAAAATAATAAAAAATATTCTCCTTTAATTTACTCGCTATTATGTTTGAATTACTACGACAGACTTCTGTCAAGTCCCACATTCTTAATATTTAAAAATCTCAAGAAAATATAAAGAGGAGTACCACCACTATAAAAATGTAGGGGGATTTACATCCTTGTGAGGTTGTCGTTTTGGTCCTATCGGATTCAAGCATCAACATGTTTGGTGACCATATCGGGGATGAACTGAAATTTGGAACCTGTTCTGGCATTTGTAAAAGAATATATGACCTTGCCCCATGTCGATAATCCTCACCTGGAAATTCGATTGAACAACCAACGAAGCATATTACATCATTTATAAAACTTAGTAATATCAACGGCTGAGACCCATGAATATTTAGAAAGATCATGAAAAAACTTGGTTCAAGAAGAAGAAAGAGAAATCCAACGAAGATAGAAGAGAGAGGAATGAAAAGACCAAAGAAATCAAAGGATTGCTAGGGTAGCGCAAGAACAAGGTCAGAATTGAAGCTGGACAAATACAAGGGACTCATTACCAGAAGTAAAAGCAAGAAACTCTTTGATATTATAAGTGAAATGTCTATTCCTAGAATCTCTCCAGACATGGAAGCAAGAGACAAACAACCTCGAGGCGATCATCATGAGGAGAGACAAGGAGGTGGAAGAGATGTTGCAAGAAAGCAAGGAAACCCAATATTTGAAAATCGAAGGAGGGTAGGAAATTCCCCTCTAAATATTATAGGTGAGCAACATGACCTCCCTATTCTCCCTAAGGGAACCTTAAAGGAATTTTCTAGAGACAGAGCAATCGATGAAAATAGGCATCTTCCCTTATTCCTTGATGTTTGTGATTTTCACCGTGTTGAGTATGACGATGTCATGGTAAGGTTGTTTTTGCAAACCTTATCACGAACAACATATAAATGGTATACAACATTTCCCAGCAGGTCCATTCACTCATTTAATGACCTTGAAGCTATGATCCTGACTATGTTCGCCACTCCAATTTCTTACCATACCCTTCTCACCGATTTCACACAAATTGGGTTGAGGAAGAATGAAAGGATACGAGATTTTAATCTCAAGTTTAATAAAACCTTGAGCAAGATTCCAAAAGATAAAATACCAAATGACCTTGTTATTCTTGGTTGTTATAAGAAAGCAATTCCCTCGAATGTAAAATATGCTATCAGAACATCCCAAATGGATACTTTGGAGGAGAAAATTACTAAAGCGATTGAGATGGAATAAATCATGATTGAA
The DNA here is from genome assembly GCA_000966675.3 of Picea glauca. NCBI lineage: Eukaryota > Viridiplantae > Streptophyta > Pinopsida > Pinales > Pinaceae > Picea > Picea glauca. The sequence continues at coordinate 79,629 of JZKD02S1674827.1, forward strand.
ATGGGTGTCGATCCAGATATTATACTAGGAAAAGTACAAAGGCAGTTGAGAGGATTAAATATTGATAATCAAGGAGCTTCCAGTTCAATAAGGAATGAAGAATTCAAGACTCGAGCGGCTCATAATCAAATGACAGGAGCAAGATTTTTCAAGGAAACCATACCTAACATGAAGGTTGATCCTATGGCAGCATAGGAAACTAAGAAAAGGATTGAAATTGCACAAATGAACATAACTATCAAACAAATGCAGAACGAGATAACCATACTAAGAAGGAGAGATAATTACATGCCAAACCCAAGAATTCCAATCCTAGAGCAAAGTAGGAACCCTCCCCCAGAAAACAGAGTGAGGTTTGAGAACACAAATAGCCCACAAAGACCAAGGGTTCCTAGACAACCTACTCCAAATGTGGTTGTTCTGGATGATGTCTATGATGAGAAATTAATTGAGCAATAAAATTATTACTCACTTGATGAAAGATATGAAACTGTGTAGATGGACGAATGTGAGACGTCCATATATATATTTGGAGAAGGTAACAACGATCCTACCTTGCAAGAAAATGTCACTCAAACAAGAGGATTTGTGAATAGACCAAAAAATAAAGACGACTCCGACAAGGAAAAACAAAAAGAAAAGGAAAAAGAAAAAACAAATGAAAAAGTGTCAAATGAGAAAGTGACGTATGGAAGTGGAACTAAAGGGAAACACTCGGCGTCAAGCTCCTCTCAAATGACGTATAATGTCATGGAAGACCTAAGTAAATTAAGGATAATTTTTCCTTTTACGGAAGTGGTGAAGATGTCCCAGCAAAGAGAAAACATTTTGAAGTTGTTGGATGATCCATCTGAAAGAGTTGAAGTTATTGTTACCAGTCCAAAATAGAGCCAGAGCCTGTCAACTGCCAAGCTGAGAGGTAAAATTTTGCCCTTCTACATTTCAATTGAAAATCATGATGTTGCATTACATAATTGTTTAGTTGACACTGGTGCGACAAATAATATAATGTCGCTTGTGGTCATGGAGGCATTGGGCATGAGTTGCACTAAGTATTATGAAACTGGTGAGAGCATATATGCAATTGATTCTAGAAAAGTGCCAACTTATGAAGAAATCAAGGACTTTCATGCTTGGATTGCAACATCCCCTCATATCATTACAACTTTCAATAATATTGTGGTAGACCTTCCCCTAGCCTTTGGAGTTGTGCTGGGAAGAGAATATTGGACATCGATGATCGGTGGATATATAATGAACGATGGAATTTGCATGATGCTACCAGGAAAAGAGGGAGTAATGATTAAAGTACCCCATGAACCTAGAAAACCCTTCTCTTTAAAGAAGAAGGGCAATGAATTGATGGAGGATTACATAGATGTTGGGATTGCAAACTACACTATCCTAGACATGGAGCATAACGAAAGCCTAGAGCAAGTTAAAAATGTCGACAATCAGGAGTGTTTGTTTGAAGGCTAATAGAGGATGTCGTTCGTTGGATCTTGCTCAAAATATGGAAATGGAGTTGGAGTTGTTCTCTTGAGACCAAATAATATTATGCATCCACATGTTGTAAGACTGGAGTTTTCATGCACAAAAAATGAGGCATAATATGAAGCTTTGATCCAGGGGATGATCCTTGCACGAGAAATGAAAATAGAACATCTCATTGTAACTGGTGACTCAGAGCTGGTCATCAATCAAGTTAACCAAAGGTATAAAATAAAAAACGAAATACTTAAATTATATTTCAAAAGAGTTGACGAACTGATGGAATCTTTCAGTTCCTTCAACATTGCTTTCTTTCCAAGGGAAAAAAATCATAAGGCAGATTCATTAGCCTTGGTGGCCTCATTGTCAAACCCAGACGATATCCAAATCAAAACGTCTTTCCAAGTAGAAAGAGATTTGCGACCATCTCTACCTGATAACATTGAATACTTGCAAGTATTTGAGAATGATGAAGAACTGGATTTTTTTTTGTTAAATAATGATGATGATGACAAAGATGATCGCTCGTCTCTTGTCCCCAAAGATTGTATACAAGTTGAATCTCTTTTCATGAAAGACGATCATGCTAAGAGTCTCCTTGAAGAAGTTTCAGTTCAAAAAGTGCAAGAAACGAGAAAAGTCAATATTGGAACTGACAGTTCCCTGAAATATGTCAACCTTGGAGTTGATTGCGCCACTGAGGAGGTTGATCAATATGTTTCCTTATTCAAAGAATATATCATTGTGTTCTCTTGGACCTGTGATGATTTGAAATCTTAATATAAAACTATGTTGCAACATATCATTCCTTTGAGGGAAGAAGTGGAACCAGTGAAACAAAAAATAAGGATTATGAATCCCAAACTGAAACCTCTGGTAAAAATCAAATTGGAGAAGTTGAATAAGGTAGGGATAATTTATCCCATCAGACATTCATATTGGCTTTCAAATCCAATGATTGTAATAAAAAAGTCCAGGGAAATCTAGATGCGTGTTGAATTTAGAGACCTTAACAAAGCAAGCCTAAAGGATAATTTTCCTTTGTCTAATATGGAGTTTCTTCTACAACAAGTTACTGGATCAACATGCATGTCCATTTTGGATGGTTTCTCTGGATCAACTTGTTAGTACAAAAAGAGTTAGGGAAGAAAAGAGCCAACTGGGTCACCTCCTTGCAGGAGTATGACTTAGAAATCACTCCCGCTCAGATCGTGAGAGGCCAAGGGTTGTGTAAGTTGGTAGTTGATTTAGAAATTGGACGACAAGAAGTTAGTGATACATCAGACCTAGAACAACACGATCACAGTTTGATTTGTTGCACACAAAATCTAGTGAGTCCTTGGTACGACGATATTAGACACTGTCTTCAACATGGATCAGCACCCCATCACCTTGACCCTGCTAAGAGAAGAGATTTGAGACTAAAGTCTACCTCCTTTCATCTAATTAACGGTATAATGTTTTGTCAGAATTTTGATGGCGTACTGATGCGTTGTCTCGAAAAGGACAAAGCAGAGAAAGTTTTGCTCGAGTTGCATGCAAGAGAAGCTGGTGGTCACTTCGGTGGTGATACCACTGCTCATAAAGTCTTAAGAGCCGGTTATTACTGTCCTACACTTTTTAGAGACGCCCATGCCTTGTGCCGTAAATGTATCATTTGTCAGAAAGCGTCGGGGCGGTTGCAAAAACCAACTTTACCTTTGCAAACCGTCACAATCGATTCTCCTTTCCAGCAATGGGGCCTTGATATCATTGGTCCTATTAACCCTCCATCCTCACAACAGCACAAGTATATTGTGACAACCACTTATTACTTTACTCGATGGTCTGAAGCCGCCGCGATAAGAACTGTTAACACAAGTCAGGTGATCGCTTTTCTGAACTCGAATATCATCACCCGTTTTGGCATCCCTGATTGTCTAGTCTTTGATAATGCTTCATACTTTTCCTCTCTTGAGATGAGTGACTTTGCATTAGAAAAAGGAATAAATCTTAAGTATTCCGCGAGTTACTACCCCCAGGGTAACGACTTAGCAGAATCAACCAACAAGAACTTGATCAAGATTATCAAGAGAACCGTGGCTGAAAATCACAAGAACTGGCACAACGCACTACTTAATGCACTGTGGGATGATAGGGTAACACCCAAAGCTGCTATAGGTAATTCTCCTTTTTTCCTCGTTTATGGCAGAGAAGCCATTTTGCCACCTCATATTCTTCTTCCTTCGCTTCAATTATCACAAAAAGTTCAAGAAGAAGAATGTCCCCCTTTAGAAAGCCGTATTAACGCTCTGATGAAGTTAGAAGAAGTAAGAACCCGAGCCAAGCGTAAACTAGATCAACATCAACAACTGATTAAAAGCTGGTTCGATTCTAATTCTGCTTCTGATAGAAATCTTGAAGTAGGCGATCTCGTCTTGAAGTGGGACAAACCACACGAAGGGAAGGGTGAACACACCAAGTTTCAAAATTTGTGGCTTGGGCCATTTTTTATTGCTGAAAAGCTGGGTCCTAGTTCCTTTCGTTTGTAGAATCTTGAAGGGTAGCTTGACACCTATCCGGTGAATGGCCAAGCCCTGAAAAGATATTTTGCCTAATTTCTATCCTTGTATATTATGTA
>JZKD02S1674827.1:111879-129108 GCA_000966675.3 Picea glauca
GTCCAGAATCTTGGTGTATTGACGGTCCAGATCTCTTTGTGAATTCGCATCTCGCAGTTCCTGTGATGAAGGGTCTCATCACTCCAAGTCACGATAGCTGAGACTCTGAGATGGAGTTGGATCAATGGTCAAGATCAAACCTTGATCTGACAGCTAAGATCAAACCTCGATCTGATGGCTAAGATCAAATCCTGTTCCTTTGACTTTCCAGTCAGCGACGTGATGATCTTTCGCCACGTGTCCTCTTGATCCAACGGACCACGACTATCATATCTGCCTTGTAGCTTCACCATATCTAATAGCTATTGGTCCTTCATACTTTCCCCAGATCCTACGGCCCAAATCTTCTCACGATTTCGCCACTTCGCCGTGTGATTTCTTGACACCTTCAAGTCCCGATCTACGAAACTCTGATAAGGATTTAAATCAACTATCCAGATTCATTCTCGATTCGATGGATGCGATTGAATCGTGATATCGCATATCGCGAAATCAGGGTTCCTGATGTCAATAATCTTTATCATGTCCAACTCTCGATCCTTGATGCCTCTCCATTGACTGGAATCAACGGTCCAGATCAAATCTTGATCTGACGGCTCAGATTGCATCGTGATTTCACATATCGCGAAATCGGGATTCTTGATGTCAAAATTATTTGACATCTCCAACTCTCGATCCTCGAAACTCCGACATGGACAGGGATCAATGGTCCAGATTCAACCTCGATATGATGGCTCAAATTAAGTCGCGATTTCGCATATCGCGATTACACCCGATTCTCCTTGTTCTTTAAGGATCGTGCAGGTTCTCCTCGATCCAACGGTGTTCGGGTCCTGCGCTTGGATCTAACGTCTAATATCTGTCCTCCTTTTCAGTGTGCTCTTCTTGTCTTCATTCAGATCTGACGACTCTCGTTCTTTCGGGAATTTTGAATGGATCCAACGATCAGAAATGCTTCTCAAGCTTTACGGGCCTTCGATCATTCAATCAACCTGAACTTATCTTCCTGAATATCACTGTGCTACTGATCATCGCTGTTGTACTCAAGCCATCATCACTGATGTACTTTCCATCAATGACAAGCATACGCTTCCATTAAAACATGCCAACAATCCTATGTACATTCTTCTTGTACCCATGCCATCTTCATTACTATACTTGCCATCAATGACAAGCATATGCTACATGTTAAACATTTTCCAACAGTTGTTGCTGACGTTCCTACTAAGTATGACATGCTTCTATCTAGATCTTGGGGCACCAAGTTAGGAGGATTGATTCAGCTAGACATGACTTATTTTAGAATCCCAATTTTTGGTGGACAATTCATGTGACTGTACAAAGAAACTAGACCGGCGTATACTATAAGTGACCCTCAAAACCCCAATAATTACCCAGTATATGTTCATGATCAAGACTTAGGAAATTGTATATTCTCTATAGATGATGATTTTTAAGAATGTATAGAAGAAGAAAATCAAAAAATAGAAATATCAAAGAAAAAGGTAAATGTTAGAGAAGGAATGTGGAAAATGTTCTTCGATGGTGCCTCATCCTGCGAAGGAGAAAGAGATGGGGTTTTATTCATGGCACCAGGTGATGAGTATGTTATTCCTTTCTCTTATATATTACAGTGGGAGGTGTATTATACCAATAATGTCTACAAATATGAAGATCTGGTTTTAGGATTAGAAGTTGGAAGGAAGTTAAAAATCGAACATCTAATAGTTTATGGTGATGTAGAGCTCATTGTAAAACAGGTAAAACAACAGTATCAAGCTAACTATCCAAGGTTGATATCATATAGAAATTGCACCTGGGATCTTATAAAGAATATCTTCTCGTCCTTTAATATTCACTCTATTCCCAAAATGCAAAATCAACAAGTTGATTCCTTGGCCAAGGTTTTTGCGACCTTCATACCACCTACTGTTTTGAAACTGAAATATCACATTGATATGAGACATAGACCTTTGATCCCGAACAATTTTCAGCACTGGAAAGTGTTTGAAGACAACGAACAAATCAAACAGTTCCTAGAAATGGTTGACAAGTTTTCTGAAACTCACATAGATAAGGAAAATCAGAACGATCCTGCTTGGATTGTGCAGGAAGGAGAGAACCCAGAAAAATTCCAAGATAAGATTGCAAATCATCGCACGATCTTGCTTAAGAACAAATAGATTCCTACAGGCTCAATCCCCTTAGAAAGGTTGTTTGACCAGGATGACATACCTTTAAATTCTACCTTACCACGTCAACCTGAAGAAGTTGAATATTGCAATGTAGGAACTAATGAAGATCCCAAAATGGTCAAAATATCCAAGTACCTTCCGGCCCAAATAAAGAGTAAGTACGTTGAATTACTTAGGCAGTACAAAGATGTTTTTTCATGGTCTTATGACTATCTAAAAACTTACAATACCTCTATTATTGAACACAAGATTCCTTTAAAACATGGCATTAAACCTTTCAGGAAGAAGCTCAGACAGATAAACCCCATTCTCCTACCAATGATATAAAGGGAAGTTAAGAAACTCCTCGATGCAAAAATCATTGTTCCACTCAGATACTCTGAATGGGTAGTCAATTTAGTCCCCATTGGAAAGAAAAACGGTGAAATAAGACTATGTGTTGATTTTAGAAACTTAAACTGGTCATCTCTTAAAGATAACTACCCGCTCCCAAAGATGGACCATGTTCTAGAGAAGGTAGTAGGGGATAACACGATATCCATGATTGATGATTTTTCAGGATATTATCAGATCGTTGTTCATGAAGATGACAAAGAAAAGATTGTGTTTACCACTCCATGGGGAACCTTTATGTACAATAAAATTCCCTTTGGTTTGATGAATGAAGGAGCCACTTTCCATGGAGCGATGGATATTGCATTAGTTAGTGAGAGAGAAAAAATTGTTGTTATTTATCTAGATGATCTTACGATTTTTTCCTATTCTGATGCAAAACATTTGTTGCACCTCAAACAGACCTTCAAAAAATGCAGAAATTTTGGTTTGTCTCTTAATCCCAAAAAATCACATTTTGCTATGCAAGAAGGTAATATTTTAGGCCATATAGTGTCAAAAGAAGGAATCAAGGTTGATCCTAAGCGAGTTGAGGCTATTGACATGATTAATATCCCTAGAAACAAAAAAATAAATTCAATCATTTTTAGAAAATATCAACTTTTTGAGAAGATTTATTCCCAACTTTGTTGAAATAATCAAAATGATTACATATGTGTTAAGAAGGACAACAAAGTAAAATGGAATGTAGAAGACAAAGCATCTTTAGAGCATGTCATAAAAGCTATAGGGGAAGCACCAGTACTACCAAGTCCGAACTCTACAAAGGAATTCTTAATCTTCTCATTTGCTTATGAACATATTGTTGTAGCAATACTCCTTCAAAAGAATGAAGAAGGATTCGAACAACCAATAGCCTTCTTCAGCAAAAGCCTCAGGGATGTAGAATTAAGATATGATATATTTGAAAAACAAGCTTATGAAATGGTGAAGGTTCTCAAAGATTTCATAACATATGTCCTGCACTCCAAAATAATCGCCTATGTGCCAACGAATGCTATTAAGGATATCTTGGTTCAGCCAAATAGTGATGGAAGAAGAGGGAGGTGGTTGGCTAAAATTCAAGAGTTTGATCTAGAAGTGAAACCGACCAAGCTAGTCAAGGGTGAAGGTCTGGCAAGGTTCTTAGTTGAATCAAATTTAAGAGTGCTCGGAATAAATAACCTTGAATCACATGATTCTCTCCTGGATATAGAGGAAATTGACGATCAGGTACCTATGATTCAGATTGAATATAATTTTTCGGCCTCTAATTGGTACTGTGATATTGTTACATACCTCCTTACTCTTCAATGCCCAAATAACATGACTCCTTCTAAAGAAAGGTATTTAAAACTACACACAATTAAGTATTGCATTGTTGATGGAAAGTTGTACTGGAAAGATCCTCTATTTTTCTTGTTATGTTGCCTGACAGAAGCTGAAACACAAGGAGTCATTGACGAATTTTGTGAAAGAGTATGTGGGGGGAATCACTCCTAGAGAGAGAAAACTTACAAGATTTTAAGGGTTGGATATTATTGGCCAAATCTATTTACTGATGTGAATACAAGGGTCAGACCCTGCAATTCGTGCCAATTATTTGTTGGTAAGCAGAATCTCCCTGCCCTACCTTTAATCCCAATAAAAGTTGAAGCTCCTTTTCAACAATGGGGCCTATACTTCATCAGATAAATCCATCTGCAATCAAGTGCTCAACATAGATGGATTCTAACCGCTACCGATTACTTTACAAAATGGGTTGAAGCCATTCCAACTTGGAATGCTACATATTTGGTAGTAATAAACTTCTTGGAAGAAAACATCCTATCAAGATTTGGTTGTCCTCGAAAAATAGTCATTGACAACGCTCAAGCTTTTAAGTCTATGGCGATGATCAATTTATACTAGAAAAACAATATTGTTTAGGTCATTCTACAACTTATTATCCTCAAGGAAATGGGTTGGTTGAATCATCTAACAATATCCTAATGACTATAATAAAAAAAGTTTTGAAAGAAAATAAAAAATCTTGGAATATCCACCTAAAGTATGGCCTATGGGCAAACCGAATTGGCACCAAGAAATCAATAGGTATGTCTCCTTTCCAATTGGTTTATGGTACTGATGTTGTCCTTCCTATCAATCTTTCTCTTCCTATGATGAAACTCTGGCAGGATGCAAATGAAGAGCCAAACGATGTTACGAGAAGGATGAATCAAATCATCAAAGTTCAGAAAAACAGAGTGAAGTGGATGATAAACTTCAAAAGTACTAGGATGATATGAAGGCCCTTTTTGATAAAAAATCTAAAGACAACAAGTTTCTTCCTGGTAATTTAGTTTTAAAATGGGAGGCTAGAAAATAAGATGCAAGGAAACATGGCAATTTCGATCATCTCTAGTTCGGACCATTCCAAATTGCAGTTTCCAAGGGAAAAACTCTTTCTCACTAGAAAATATTGATGGAGAAAGCCTCGACACTCCTATCAACGGGCGTTACTTAAAACATTTCATGCAGTAGTCATATTTCATATTTCCATTGTATATATTAGTTTGGATTGACATTCGCTATTACAATTTTTTATTTTTCTTTTCTTTTGTAAATTATATAAGTCATTTGATCATTTGTTGTGAATATTTTCAATAAATTATGATTACTTGACATCATTGAAACAAAATATAAAAACATATGTATCACATACCATCTCTATTCTACAGGATTTTCTAACATTTCACATTTCATTCCTTTTGTAGAATATATCTTGTTGAACGAGAGGTGAGGCCGAATAAGAATTCGACACTCATTTTTCAAACATTCGATTTCTCTCAAAACAGGTGATGAATTAATGATCTGCCTGGTTGAAAGTTCAAAAGGAAAATAAGGTATGAGTTCCTACCTTTCTAGATCAAATAAAGTTTTTAAGGAATTCTTTGAAATGAATGGGAAGGAAGTTTCACTCATAATAATACTATCACCCAACCTAAAAATCAGAGAGGTATAAAATTACAACTTAAAGGGTCATACTAATAAATTCTAAAGCCATATCTGAAATAAAAATAAAATAAAAATAAACAAGCTAGAAGGAAGTCTGAATTAAATAAACAAACTTATGTGAGATTGGGACTTTTGTGTCAGGTCCTTCGAATCTTTAGTTTGGTTACTTTTTCCTATCCCCAAGTTCTTATCCACTTCATATTTTATTTATCCTTGCTTAATCTTCATACAAAGAAAGAAACTCACCTTGACTCTGAGAACTCAAAAGCATATTTTCAAAACAAGGTTAGGAGAAAAATTTTATGCTCCTTTGATTTCAATTGAAAAAGTATGTCTAGGCTAATCCTGATAATTTTAGCGCTTCTATCAGACTTTAAATTGACTAATTCGCTCAAGGTTGATCCCTGAAAAGATTAATATTCCCATAAATTTCTCCCCTATAGGCAAAGGTGTATTGAAAGTTGGAAGAAATTTAGTTTCAGAGTATTCTTAAAATCGTTGACAGACCTTCTTTTCAAAAAATTTAAACAGATATCATCCCTTGTATGATACACATTGATTGATTGCCCCCACTTCAAAATGTTAAAATATAAGACAGATGGTGAAAGGAAATTCATAATTTGATTTCTCCCATCTTGTCCAAAAGAGATGATGAAAGGAAATTCATATAATGATTGCCCTCATCTCAACAAATTACAAGAGTACTAATTGAAGTGGTGAAAGGAAATTCAATGGGAGAAGTGGATAACTTCACTAGAGTACTAAACAGGCTCGTTGGAAATGAAGCAATATCTATGATATCTGTAAGGTTGTCATACATGTCCATATAATTTACTATGTCATCTAGTTCTCTTTCCAATGATATTTACATCCTGGACCAACTAGGGATTCCCTAAATAAATTGTTACATCTGCTTAACCTTGATGCAAACAAAGTCGATCAAGGTCTGATATTTAAGTTAAAGCTATTTTGATTATATTAAAGAATTCTAAAATTAGTTTTAAGAAAAGGAAATTTTAAATAGCCTAACTTAAGAGAAATAATTGAGTATGTTTTGAAGGTTCTCAAGATTTGCTTAAGTTCGTTCTTCTATGAATGATTAATTCTTGAATAAAACTGGAAAACATTTTTCAATAAGCAATAATGAATCCATTTACCCAATAAAGGCACTTGGTCTATTGTTATTTTGTGCCTCAAAGGGAGCCACAATACCCAGATGAAGCCTATGTTGGAACACTCACAATTCTGAACTTTTGAGATTTATAATTTTCACCTCTTAGGAATAAACTTTTACCCAAAGAAAGCAAAAGCTTAGAAAATGGCCTTTTAATTTTAAATCAACTTCATTGCTTGTTATTTAATAATAAAGCGCATACAATATATGTTGATGATGAGTTTCCTTATTTTGATTGAACGATCCTAATGACATCTGAAGTTCTGGAGTCGCCTGAGTTTTAAAGAGTAAGTCTCTAACGATCGCTTCAGAGCTCCATGCTTTGGATGTTCCAACAAGTCTAAACAGTTAAAACCCCGAAGCTCTGAAACCTGAAAATAACAGCTTACAAAAATCCTAAATAACTCACGAACACGAGTCATAGGACACATGCCTTTTAAATCTTTCATACGCTGACACGTGGAACTTATTTTTGAAATTTCTTGTGCATGATTCACACGCTCTCGGGTGACAAGTGGCACCTCTCTCTTCTTGACACATCATCTAGAATGATATCATCTCTGCCACATCACTCCGCGAAATGGCCTTCAGGAGTTTAACAAAGAGTGAGTTTGCAAATCAACGAAGTTTCAAAAAATCGAACCATTGGATATTTCAAAGAGTAAAAAGGAGTTAATAAAACATTTAATAACAAAAGTTAAACACGATTAATTAAGACTTAAGGGAGATTACTCGTAAATTAATTACTTCAGAGTTTCAGATTTCGGGAAATTACTCTTGTGCTATATTCAAAAACCCGAAGTCTGAACTTCCGAAACACTTGAAGTTAATTCAACATTTTAAACATGGTTAATTAAGATTTAAAAGAGATTATCCTTAGATTAACTCCTTCGTAGATTTTGGATTTAGGCGTTTCCATCCTGTCACATCCAAATATCCCAAACGTGAACCATCGAAGTATTGATGGCAATTATGATCGATTAAATATAATGATTTCAAACAAGGATTGTGGATCGCTAGGTAGTCAATTCCATTAAGGTTAATAAATTCCTCGTCAGTGAGGCCATACGAAGATCGATAAACTTTTGTTTGAATAAAAGCACTTCAATTTCAAAATCATTTTCACCATTCGCAATTAGAAGTTTTATCTAGTGAAGAACTCACAGACTTCCCCTGTAATAGGTAAACTCACTTTGTTTCTTTGAGGATTATGGCGTAGCGAAAAATGGAAAAAAAAGCTTGATGCAACAAGGGAGGATTAAAACTTGAATCCAGACATTCTGTCGGACACTACTTCATGAGTCGTGGACACCATTAAAAATTGGACGCAAGTTTTTGAGATCCTGGAATGTGAAATCATCAATTGCCCAGAAGACTCTACCAAGGAAGATGATGACACTTATACAGATAATCTTAGACATATAGCACATTCAGAGCTACACAAGATAGTTGCACGATCGAGAATCATGCCTTACAATGATATGATAAGTTGGGCCTTGGAGAATGTTGACATCCATACCAGGAGCATCATCAACCACTAGCAAGTTGTCGTCGGCTCTTTCCAAACAGAACATCTACAAGTAATGTATAATCTCTCACCTACTCCTAAATACACTTACAATGCGCATTCCTTCTAGAGTTTGAGAGAAAATAATGTGCCCAATACGCCAAGAGAGATCATGATATAATCAAGACCTGGTGGGGACATCCAAATAAATTTAGAACCGACGCTCATGGTATGTATGCCACAACATCTTTAGATGCTCATATATTGTATGTAGCCATGATGCTCTATCGTTTGTTCGGGAAGAAGAGCCCTACACATTTCTCGGTGGAATGGGTAGCCATCATGAACGAGGTAGCCGAGGGTTACACTTTCAATTTGGCCAAAATGATGTCGGATAATTTGGTCAAGGAAATCACTAATTATAAAACAGCCAGATCAAAAGGGAAACCTGTCCCTTTTTACATGTCATCATATGTTATGGATGTCGTGTTTTTCGTGACCCCTTTTCCCCTGATGAACTAGAGCTGGACCCCGGCTAGTTCCGAACCTATTCATTTTATCACTCCAAGTTATGGGAGGAGAAAGCCAAGGATTTATTCTGTGAAATCTGTCACAATGTCGTAGTACCTGTTCACATAGCCATTTATGGCCACCCGCCTCCCCGTATCTCAGAGAGGATTATGGGAAACCTAGGAAAGATCACAGATTGGTTCATTGAGGAGAATTTCTCCTACATCATAGTTTTTGGTTGCTCGATTCCTCCTCATGCTCTCCCACAATTTTTACCCGACAGGCTAGTGTGCAAAGAAGTAGCGTACCAAACAGTGGCAGGAGGTATCAGCAAGGAGATGAAAGCATCTCAGAAAAAATTTTGGTCAACTTTCCGCATTCAAGTTGTCATGTTTACATTATTGTATTTTGGCCACTCTAAGGTTGAGGCCGCAGCCCTGGAGGATGTCAAATTGGTTGACATCGAGTTAAAGAAACATGATCCACATAAGATAGTGGAAAATCATCTGGCTCAGTTCAACATGAAGCGGTACATGCATGAGAATTCTTCGTATGGAGAAATATTCAGGGGAGTTAGATCTTATGAGGAAGTCCAAAGTAGATTCATGACCCTACCCCCAAAACAACAATTTGGTTGCCTCATCTTTTATAAACACAGACGAAACAGTCTATCGAAGATGTTGCAGGGAGAGTCAATAACCGCACCTCCTTCACAGGAAGCTAAGTGTTGGAGGTAGGCCAAAGAGAAAAGAAAGACGATTTTGGGGAAAGAAAGTGTGCATGAGGAAAGTGACAGCTGGAAGGAAGAACAACATGCGCGCATGCAGAGAAGACCTAACGACGGTAGAGTTAGGGTTTTGGTAATTTATTGCAACAGCTAAAGAGCCAGAAGCATATAAATATAGATATTGAGATATCATAGAGGGGTTAGTTTTTGGTTGTTGTTGTTGTTACTATTTTTGTAAGGGTTGTTTTGAAGGGTTCGAAGTATTATCGAGTTTTAGTTCTGTATGAGTTGACGCGATATGTATTATTTTGCTATATGATCTATTTTGTGTAAGTTGTTGAGCTAGAGAAGATGAAGGAGGGTAGATCTTGAGGGTTAGATCACAGGCTGAGGAGCCTGGTGTGATCTAGTCCACCTCATATAGATCTTACCCAACTGAGAAGAGTCGTAAGCACGTGGAGCTGTAGTGACAGAACAACTATAATAAAATACCTGAGAGCCAAATATTTATGGACGTAGCCCAGGAGGGGGTGAACCATGGTAACATCTGTGTAATGTGATGAATGCATGCATATCTTTATCATCTTTTTAGTAGTTATTGTTATGCTTAATGAATGAGTTGTTATATTTCCTGCTTATTCATGAATGACAGTATATTATGGTTACAGGTTATAATAATGGTTCAATACATGGTTGTCATATCTCACACTCAATCCTAGGATGTAAACACCTGAGTCTTACAGCCACCCATTAAAGTTATCTAGGGTGAGACTGTGCAGCGTATTCTATGTGTTGTGTTGCCTTTTGGTTTACCAGGAGGTCTGATAGTTTTAGAGGCTTTGTTGGAAACCCAAACAGACATGAACCATGGGTCAATAAACTCAAACAATATATGGGAGAAGAGTAACCAACAGTAAGTCTACATGATATGAGCCAGGATACTCCACTAAACACAAAGCCGAAAAGGTCCCCAAAAGCCCAGAGGTATTATTTCAGGAGATAAGAACGTCACTATCAAGACTAAATGGTCCATAGATGATAGCACGATTTGAGGCCTTCATGAATTTGGGACAAATTGTCTCTCATTCAACACCAKCAATTCCCTCTGGCACCCTAAATACAACAGGACAACAACATTCCACYGAAATTGCCTCTCCCATTACAACATTAACCCCTCTACAGACTAGCTTCAGAAATMCTAATTCTGAACTCACTTTTGTGGGTGATCTTACTCCCATCTTGCCCAAATAGATGCCTCCTTCAKATTTCTTCTTTAGTAAGAAATAGAAATCCATCRTGAAAAGAGAATCTCACCAAAAGGATAGAGTCATCGCTAAAAGGAAAATATTGGTGTATGAAGGGAATGACCATGATGTTCCAGAGTGTGCAAAAGAAGTTGCAGGTTCGTTAGGMGCTTTTKCCACTGCCAATCAATGGTCAGTGAACAATTTGAYTGAACAACTGTGACATAAGTGCCTCTTGGTAGAACACTTGCAAAAATAGATATATACTGCAGAGAAGACTATCAGAAGCAGAATGAACAAGGATTTCGAGCAAATCATGGCTAGTGATCGAAAGCAAATTAAACAGCTTCGGGATAATCTTGATCTGCTCCACTAGAGTTCATAGACTAGCCAAGTTCTAGTCACTCAACATGATGAGTTGATAGATAAGTTGAAGGCTAGATTGACCCTAACAGAAGGCACAATGATAGAAATTTTAGCCTTCGGAACTCAAGCATCGGAAATCAATGAGAAGCTGGAAGTTTCCCAACAAGAACTTTATCTGAAATTAGATGCCATCCAGAAATGCTATCAGGTGGTAGACCTTTCCATAAAATATATATATGTCAAGGAAAAAGAGGCCTACTCAACGCAGTCCAAATTTCAAGAAGTTCTCATATTGATGCAGAAAGCTAATGCCCCTGATTTTCCTCTTCTCTTTTATTCTGAACAAATAAGAGGCAAAATGTCCCTAAAGGCCTAGGAAACAAATCTAGGAGAAGGCAAGAAACTTTCCAGAGAGGTGAAAGAGGCTTGTCTAGAGGCGTTGTCATCATTAAACAAAAATCCGATTGAGTTTGAGGGGGATAATATCTCGGAGGCCCTGGGAAAAATTGAGATAGAAATGAACCAGCAAAGCTCCAGAAAGAGAAAGGAAGATATTCAGGAATCCATACGAGAAATGATCCAAATCGATCTTCTAAAAATCAATGAATGGTTGGTTGACCCAAGTTCACAGTTCCAGGACACAATCCAAGAAGCAAACAAGATTCAGGAAAAACTTCCCCAAATACAAAAGAAATTGTTTGCCTTCGAAGTAAATGAGAGGATTGAGTCTTCAAGGTTTGTGGTAGAGTTGATGGATAGATGTACGCAATGCACTGAATTGGGAAAATCAAGTGTATCTGGGAGAAAATGAGAAAATATGCTCAGTTTCCATCCCTTCCACCCTCTCTACCTTTCTCCTTCCAACAGTCACTTACCTCGTCTATCCCTACCACCCGCATTCTAACCTCCACTCATCCCATCTCATCATCGAACACTTGTTCCCTCATCATTATTTATATGATTTTTATTCATCCCTTGACGAGCCAACATTGTGCTATTCATTTGATTATCCTCCCCCCATGATCTCGACTGTAATTCATTACCCCATTGAACACACCCAAAGGGACAAATGGAAACGATATCAAACGGCCAAAACAATAAGTTGAATGATTAAGGTGGCCTTAATGACATGTGTGCCCAACCCTAAGGACTAAGGAAAATGAGTGCTTCTACCAGTAGACAAAGAGACAGAGGAAAGTGCCAGTGAAACTCATCAATATTTACATGTTGTTGTTTTATTCAGATGTATTATGTTTTTAGTTAAATATTATAAGAAGTCCAATGGTTTTCAGTTGTGAAAGATTTTGTATAAATACATAGATTTAAGATCTATTCAAGGTTGCTTATTGCCGAATGTAATAGATAAACTCTCTTTTTGAGTATTACTACAAGTGCAGACAAAGATTCTAAGTTTCGTTCAATTTGAGTTATGTGTTTCCTCTGTGTTTCCATTTCCCTGAATTTCTTTCTGTAATTTTGAAGAGTGATTGGTCGAAATTTAGTATTACATCTATTGTGATCATATTATACCAGGAGTTCATTCAGTAAACAATTTTTCCTCTATTATTACTATGAGAAAAACACGACCTGTGATCTGCGTGAATTACCGCATTTTATATTCTTTTCAAGGGTGTGTCTTCTACTTTTCTTCTACTGCAAACAAGGTGAGACTTATATGTGATTGATACCTGAATTTTTTTAACAGTTTTGTAACTCTTTCTACATCATTTGATATTATAATTGTGACTCAGATAATGAGATACAGCCTTTATACTGTCATATTATTAATTTCGTTTAAAGATCATTTCTCATAAAACTGAAGGTAGAAAAAGCACTTATTAAAACTATTATTTTAAAAACTTTGATGTTTGACATTATTCTTTGAGCCTTAGAATCAATATCAGGAACAAAACAACCCATAATTGTGAAGCAACCATTCTCCCAGTGGGGACTCGATGTTGTCGGTCCAATTAATATGAATTCTAGCAAAGGGCATATGTACATCCTGACGACTACATATTATTTCACGAAGGTTGATTTCAAAGAGATAATTAAATTCCTCAAAGACAATATTCTTTCAATATTTGATGTCACTGATAAATTTATCACAGACAATGGTTTGATTTTCATTGGGTTGAAGTTTACAGAGTTTTTTGGAGAATATAGAATCATTATGGGTCAATCATCGAATTACTATCCACAAGTTAATGGCCTTTTCTAATCCACAAACAAAACACTTTTGTAGATACTAAAGAAAATCATTGACAAGAACCAAAGGAATTGGCATATGAAGTTGACAGATGTGTTATGGGCAAACAGAACGACCTCGAAGAATAGCACCAGGATGTCTCCATATATATTGGTTTATGGGAAGGAAGTGAAAATGTCAATTAGTCTTGAGCTCAATGCATTGATCTATGTGGTCAATATCAAAGATACAAAAGACAGTTCACCCATCCAGAGGAGAATCAACCAGTTGTCGAAGTTAGAAGAGGAACGAAGCAAAGTTTTGAATCGAACTTCTCAGTAGCAACAGAGCGTCAAAATATATTTTGATCAGAGAACAACTATGAATAACTTATAGAAGGGATAACTCATGCTACTTTGGAACAAGGCCAAGGAGAAGTCATCCATGCATACAAAGTTTGAAGCACTCTGGATCGAACCATATTGTTAGAATGTGCTCATTTTACCATAGACAATATCACTATTGTCACCCAACCATATGCCGAAGCCACCCTTCGAGCACCTTGAACTTGACAGAGAGAAGAATACTTGTAGCAATCCAATAGCCAAGAAAGGCTAATGCACCAAGAAATAAGTAACCAAAGTTGATCAGAGAGTCCAACCCAAAATATAGAAGCAATAGGCTTCAAAACTGGCAGCAACACCTTCTCCAAAACTTGCGCACAAGACTACCAAATTGTAGTGCGCACAAGTGTCTCTCTGTAATTCTAAGATCTGTGTGTAAAATGAGAACTACTGCCCTGTATTTATACTGGCTCTGGCAGGCTACCTGGGCCGACTTCTCATTCTGGGTACTAATTAATTCATATTAATTATCTCTCTCAGCTGACATCTCTTCTAGGGTTACATTCACTTCTTTTATTTCTTCCATAATATTCTAATCTCGTCAAAGGGTCACAATGGAGGTTGATACCTCCCGAAGATACCATAATATCAACAATCCCTCCTAGCTAGGGAGGTATAACTGATAATGGTCTTGAGCACAAACAGACCATTCAACTGGTAGAATCACGAGCACCGTCATTATTATCCAACTGGATAATCTCCATGACAACTAGCACAATGTCAACTGACAGAACACAACTGTGTTTATCCATAGTAGTACACAACTACTCAATTTGTGATGCACAGTCACAAACAGTGGAACATATCCACCACAGTAGCATATCTCTACTGTATGGAGACATGTAGTCTCCAACATATCAATTGATATCAACCTGCAAAAAAACAATGTTGTGATATAAATTGAGTCATCTGGGCTATTCTTCCACTCACATCTGTGAGATCTAGAAGAACATCTGCCCTCATATTATAACATCAATGATGGGCTATCTGGACTATTCTTGTCAAGAAAGGAAGAATAATTGTCCCAATTTCTGAGCCTGGACCATTCCCTATCTGGGTCATTCCTTCGGTAGTAAACAAAGTGAAACCTGGAGAGAATGAATCTGCCCTAGGGAATGACTGTCCTGCACCAACCTCCAAAATGGACCATTCTTCGAAAATGCTCGCAACCATGACCTTCGAGAGAATGATTGTTCGGTGAGGTGGCGAACCAGTCTTCTTGAGTAACCCTCAAGAAGAGAGACTATCCTAGACCATTCCCCACGTTAAACATAATGGGAAATTGTTTTCTATGGTACATCAACAATCCATCGAACCATTTTCATTACGAAAATGATCGTTCGATCTGGACCATTTTCCGAACTGGAAAATGCATGTCCGTCAAAAATCTCAACCACTTTCCGAATTGGAAAGAAACTTCCCAAGCTTGACCATTTTTCAAACTTGAAAATGATTGTCCTCAATTCAATGATATATCAGTGCTCCCTCCCAACTTGGAGAGTCATTTCTTCCCTTTCAGCTAAGGGATTTATTTCCATGATCCCCAATTTGTCTCAGATATATGCAAACTTTATTCTGAACAGAGGTTTTGTCAGGATATCTACTGTCTGCTCATCTGTGGGGATATATTGGAGCTTTACTTCTCCTTCCTGGAATTTATCTCAAATAAAGTAGTATTTGATCTCAATGTGTTTCGACCATTCATGAAACATTGGGTGTTTTGATAGCCTTATACAACTCTGATTGTCACAGTGTATTGTGGTCGAATCTGGAACCTAATCAAATAAATCAGAAATCAACTTTCTCAGCCATATTGCTTCTGTACATGCCTCACATGCTACGATATATTTGAATTCTGATGTGATGAGTGCGACGGAATTCTAGTTCCTGATGCCCCGAGATATCATAGCGGAGCCCAAGATGAAACACATCCTTGAAGTACTCTTTTTGTCTTCTGCACTTCCTGCCCAATCTGAATATGTGAATCCACGAAGTTGAATATCACTAGATGTTGTATATCTTAAACCGTAGTTTAGTGTTCCATAGATATACCTTAGAACATGCTTTGCAACTTTCCAATGCTCATGTCTAGGTTCCACCTAGAACTGGCTTAGTGTGTTCACGACAAAGAAAAATATATGGTTGCATCAATGACCCAATCAATTGTCGATATAGTGATGGATCTACTGGATCATAATCTAAATATCTTATTTTTCTTATATCTGTGGTCATAGGAGTGTCCATGGATTTTCAATCCATCATTCAAAACTTTTGAAGAATCTTTATTGCATACTTTCCTTGTCCAAAGAATAATTCACCACGCTTTTGTCATACTTCTAGCCCCAAGTAATAATGCATGAGACCAAGATATTTCATATCAAACTCAGAAGCTAGTTCCTTTTTGCACTGGATGATGAGAGACTCTTCACCTATTAGGAATAGATAGTCGACATATAGTAGTAGAATCACAGGTGCATTGTTCACGAATTTGTAGTAAAGATTTAGATCTGCATTACTTTTGGAGAAACCAAGTCTCATTAGATAACTGTCTATTCTAGAATACCAAGCTCTTGGAGCTTGCTTGAGTCCATATAATGCTTTCTTTAGTCTGCAAACATGAGTGTCTCTAGAATGTACTTCAAACCCTTGAGGTTGTTCAATATATACTTCTTCTTATATTTCTCCATTGAGGAAAGTTGCCTTTACATCCATCTGATGTAAACTCCATCCCATGGAAGCGGCAAGAGACATGATATCTCTAATGGAAGTATATCTGGAAACCGGAGAAAATGTTTCATCATAGTCTTCTCCCTTCTTTCGGGAGAACCCTCTATCTACGAACCTTGCCTTATATTTATCCACACTTACGTCTGTTGCATGTTTGATCTTATATACCCATTTTGGTGTTACTACTGATTTTTATTTAGGTCTAGGCACAATTTCCCATACATCATTTTTCATCATGGACTGGTGTTCTTCTATCATGGCATCTTTCCATTGTTTCTTCTGAATTGCCTATTCAAATGTGGTAGGTTCTTCATCTATAATCTTTATCATACATGTTTCATAGTTGGAGAATCTTTTGGGCTTCTTACTTTTTCTGAAGGTCCCACTTGGGGCCTTGAGTCTTTCTGCTTCTTGTAGGGTTGCTTCAAGCCAAGATGGTCATTTCTTGGTCTTAGGTACAGTGTTTGAATCAGTGGTCTCACATGGTTGCATCGGATGATCAAGTTTTTCCTTTTCTTCATTTTGGTTTTCTGGAAGACATGTGCCTTCTTTAATAAGCTCTTCATACTCTTCTTCTTCTATAGTTTCTTCTATGGATTTATTGAAAGCCATATTTTCATTGAAGGTCACGTCTTTGCTAACTTCAATCTTATGTTTTTTCGAGATATAGATTCTATAAGCCTTGGATGATTCATTATATCCCCACAAATATGCCCTTCTTTCCTGAGGGTTCTAATTTATTCCTTTTGTCCTTGAGAATGTGAGAGTAAACAGGACATCCAAAGATTCTTAGGTTTTCCACATTAGGTTTCTTACCT
>JZKD02S1674827.1:140159-152170 GCA_000966675.3 Picea glauca
TCAATCCTTGTCTTCCATGCTATGAAGTTAGAATCCCCTTCTAACTTGTTTTCTGACTTCATAGAGTAAGTCATGACTTCTTTGACTTGGTCAACCTTTGACTTTGACCAAAAAATCAAACTTGACGTCTTAGCTTGTTGAGAGTACTAGGAGGTGCGCTAGGTTAAGGTGCACTAGGATATCCATAAATTAGGTCAATATATTCACTTAAGGTGCCTCAATAAGAGGGTTAGGGTTTCATTATTGCAGCAAAAAATTTGACTACAACTGCAACTGTAACTGAGCAAATCCTCCCAATCTATCTTCCAGTGGTTAGACTATCTGAAGATAGTGTGGGCCCATAACCCATTAGAAAAGTAGGTGTGAGTGTTTAACCATAAACAATATAACAATATTGTCACCCAACCATAGGCCGAAGCCACCCCCGAGCACCTTAACCTTGATAGAGAATAATTATGGAAGCAAACCCTAGGCCTAATATGAAATCAATGTAGCCCACCTTTCTCTAGATCTAGCACACAAGGGAGAAATTCCAAACCATAACCAAGTGAAATTCCAAGACTAAAACTGAAAATACAAGTTGCAGTAGTTGCAGTTGTAGCTACTTTCCAGACTTGCGCACTTACTAAATTTCTGTAGTGCGTAGTAGATTTCTGTAATTATGAGTTGTCTGTGTCCAAATGAACTCTGGAATCTTGTATTTATATTGCTCATAATTGCAGAAATCTACAATTATGAGTTGTGTGTGTCCAAATGAGCTCTGGCATCTTGTATTTATACTGCTCTTCCTTAGCTATCTGTGCCGAATTCTCTTTCAGGAGGCTAAAAACTCAATATTAATTATTTTCTTTAGTTGACTTGTCTTCTAAGGTTATGTTCAATGCTTTAGGGTTTCTTCTTGCTTCCCAAAATATTCTATTCTTGTCAGGGTTACACGTGGAGGTTTAATAACTCCCACGGCTACCATTATCAACATGCACAATCCCCAACCGTTACTCCCAATAATTTAACACCTCGGAGCAGTTCTCCAGTGGCCTACCCATCTAAGAAGGTAACCAACAGTAGTTCATGCGATGGAGGAGACAAGAACCCCCCTCTAGGAAAAATTGAAGGCTCCCATAAACTTGCTCTGAGGAAGAAAAGGAAGAATATTGTACAAGAGGAAGAAGAGCATCACGTTGGAAGTGAGATCAATAGCTTCTCCCTAGAGGATATGGAGCTCAAATCTTACATTGAGAAGATGTTCCCTAACATTGACCATCCAGGATGCACGTCCCACCAAAATCAGTCGTTGGAAATTATTGAGAATGAGATATTTGATGAAGAAGAATCATTTGTATTTCATATTGTTGTCTTTGACAACGAATCTAAAAGATTAATTATTGAGAAGAGTGATGTGAAGAATAAAAAGGGGAAATCTTGTTCAGAGGTTAACCTAAAGAATATGTGGTCGTCCCAGGTATCCAGGATCCATAGAGCCATTGGTGATGCATTGGATGATTCCATTGGACATCTCGAAGCAAAAAATAAAAAGTTGAAGGAAAGGATTAAGGAACTTGAAGAGACTTTGATGCCTCTTCCACTCCTTTCCATCCCTTTGGAAATTGTCGGACCTGCCACGCCTGCATCCAGAATAAAATAATCCTCAAGCTTACTCACATCAACCAGGAGTTACATGGAGAATAATATCAAGAAAATAATGGCACTGATTACAGAAGCTTGGAAATTTTCAAAGAGCATGATTTCTTTTGGCTCGAGAGTGCATGCATTCCTTGAATATCTACAGGCCGATCTAAAAAATGAAGAAGGCTTCTACCTTGATGCAGTGATACCCTTTGGTATTAAATTTACTAACATTCCAGAGCTTAAGAAAAGAGAGGATGACCTTCCTTATCCAAGTCAGATCAAGCAGATGAATGCCTACTGGAAAGAGAAAATAAAGAACTTGAACAACATTGTTCAAGTGTGCAGCCAAGCCATAGCAAGGAGAGAAGAGTTATCCAAAAGGCTCACAGAGGTGGACCTAGCCGGAAGCACTAACAAGGTCCAACATCCTAAGTTGATCCTCAACTCGTTGTTCCTAAGAAAACAACAGTTTGATGAGCAGATTGAGATTTTTAAAGGATTATCAATTGAAAAATTTTATGGCATGGTTGTATATGATGAGAACGCCATAGATAAATGGCTAGTAGATTGTTCCGTAAAAAACGAGGATATTGAAGAAATATTACATGGAATTTCCATTGATCTCTGTGACTTGGAGGGTGAGTTGTTCAATATTAAAATCTAGAATGAAATCAACATGGCACCTATAAAAAATTACATCAAAGAATGGTTCAATAAGGATATCGACAAACTGACACATGAAGGGCAAGAATAAATTGAGATGGTTCCTGTAACCGTTGATGAAAACGATAAAACAACCTCAGCGAGCAAATGAACATGAGAATGACTATCATAGCAAGCTTACGCTGATCACATCCTTCTTTTCTTTATCAAGTCCTTCATCCAATTATTCCACCTATTTCACTATAAAGGTTTAATCGAAGACTGATAACTTCTTTTTTCTTCTTATCAGGTCTTGTTGATCCTTCCACTGCCCACCATCTTCTTTCTAAAAGTTCATTTCTTTTATTTGTTTGTTTTATGTTCCACGAGAGCCCCAATCCTAGTCTTTAATACAAACACATTTACATTTTCAGGAATATGTAATAGACTATGTATTTTTTGAAAATTCCAAGAGAACTACTTTGGGAACAATCTCGATTGGGCTTTGTAACCTTGTTTTCAGAATATAAAGTATTTGAGGTTGATCTATCATTATCTTCATTTGAGATTCCCATGTATCCACTCTATTGAAGCTCTCTTGTGCATGCATACCATCTTATTTTGTTTTTATGTGATCACAAATATTTATCTTATACTATGATGGATGTGAGGAAATTTTGTTTATTTTAGATGTGTGATGTGTGTGATTCCTGGTCCTCTCTCATGAACTTTCTTTGAAAAAATAATAAAAAATATTCTCCTTTCATTTACTCACTATTATGTTTCTTTGAATTACTACGACGGGCTTCTATTAAGTCCCACATACTGAATATTTAAAAATCTCAAGAAAATCTAAAGAGGAGTACCACCTCTATAAAAATGCAAGGGGATTTACATCCTCGTGAGGTTTTCGTTTTGGTCCTAATGGATTCAAGCGTCAAAATTTTTGGGGAGCGACCATCATAGTAAGCTTACGTTGGTCACATCCTTCTTTTCTTTATCAATTCCTTCATCCAGTTATTCCACCTCTTTCACTAGAAAGGTTTAACCGAAGACTGATAACTTATTTTTTCTTCTTACCAGGTCTTGTTGATCCTTCCACCGCCCACCGTCTTCTTTATAAAATCTTATTTCTTGTATTTATTTGTTTTATGGTCCGCAGGAGCCCCAATCTCAGTCTTTAAGACAAACACATTTACATTTTCATGAATATGCAATAGACTATGTATTTTTTGAAAATTCCAAGAGAACTACTTTGGGAGCAATCTCGGATGTGCTTTGTAACCCTGTTTTCATAATATAAAGTATTTGAGTTTTGATCTATCCTTATCTTCATTTGAGTTGCCCATGTATCCACTCTGTTAAAGTTCTTTTGTGCATGCAGACCATTTTCTTCTTTTTTTATGTGATCAAAAATCGGTATCTTATGCTATGATAGATGTGAGGAAATTTTGTTTATTTTAGATGTGTGATATGTGTGATTCACGGTCCTCTCTTAGGAACTTTCTTTGAAAAAATAATAAAAAAAATTCTCCTTTCATTTACTCACTATTATGTTTCTTTGAATTACTACAACAAACTTTTGTCAAATCCCAAGAATCACACACATCACACATCTAAAATAATTATTCCAAACTTTTTTTATTATTTTAATAATTTTCAAAATATTTTGGTATAATGGTATCACCAATATCATTATATATTTTTTCAAATAACTTTTGAACAACATTTTTCAACTAAATTATAAATAATTCTATGACAATATGACTAAATAACTTAAAATTCAACATTAATTCCAAATATTACATTTACTTGTTCATAAATAAAAAAAATTAAAACAAATTACATCAAAATGAACATAGACTATTTCAAAAGAAATGTTGTAGCATTATTCATACTCAAATCATACAAGTTAATACTTCTTGTTACATTATTCGCAATCAAGTCATATAAAATAAGAAAAATAGAAATGATTCATAGTCTAAATGTTTATTTAGAGTTGGCATGTGTGTTTGATACAAATATTAAAATCCATTCATGGATTTTGAGACACTATTGGTGCCATTGAATTCCTCACTTGGATAAAAACTTTTATCATCATTATCTATGTGGAAAATCTTCATAAATTTAAAATAATTAATCAATTAAAAATAAAAAAAATAACATTAATATTTTTTAATTTAAAAAAAAAATAAAAAATACAAAACAATAAAATTTGAATTATTAAAAAAAATTAAAAAATCGCAGGAGGGAGGAGGGTGATGCACCACAACTCCCTCGATCACCCCCCTCCCCCGCCCCTATCCCCCATTGCGAGCTAAGGCACTTAGGGGAGGAGGAAAGGGGAGTGGGGGGATGTGGGAAATGTGCAACATCACCCTCCCTATCCACATGTGACCTCGGCAGTGCCTGGAAATGTGTAAGCAAGGAGGGCAATGTGTTGTGCCAAAATCACAAGTGCTCATGGCCTTGGTAGCACCAAGCAACAAGTGGAAAAGGAGAATGATGTGATGCATCACCCCCTCTTCCTTAAGTGCCTTAGCTCGCAAGGAGGAGCTAGGGGATATATCACCCTCCCTACCTATTTGTAATTTTTTTTAAATTTATTGTTTTTATTTTTGTTTTTTTTAACTTTTGTGTTTTTTTTTTTTCAATAAAATTATTAATGATGTTTAAAAGAACAAATATATTTTGTTTTTACTTAAAAAAAAATTATTAATGTATTTTTAAATATTGTGTTTTGATTTTTGTATTTTTTTAAATTTAATTTCTAATATATTTTTATATAGTTTTTTTTAATAATTTCAAGGAAGCAATTTTATTGGTAAAATATATAAATTCTATTATTTTAGTATTTAAAGTTAGAAATAATTTTTTATTTATTTTTACATGTAATTAATCATTCCATATTCCAACTTGTAGGTTAGGGTAAGTTATTATGACTCGTGAAGAGCCTAAATCAACAATTTATTTATGAAAAGCAAACATGTCACAAGTGAGATTTGAACCTAGGTGGGGAGCATACAATTCTTGTACTCAACCACTCACACGAGAGCCAATTGACACAAAATCATTTTTAATTATTTAGAAGTTAAGTTGAACCTCTTATTTATTTATGTTACAAGCACAAACCAAATATCCATAGCTCCAATAGTGACCCATTTACGATTGATATTGAAAACATACATCTTGCAGGACACAAGAATATCCTTGTGAACCAATTTTTATTAATGAAAAAGATGGAGCCAAACAAAGTCAATTATTGACTTATATTGTTGTGCTTGGAAAAAACAAACATATTAAGAAAAGGATTGGAATGGAGAGATTGTAAGCATTTATCAAAATCCACAAGCAGAAATTAATTATTTTATAGATATATTTTCAAGTTAAGGAAATTGGGTTTTGGATATATTCTTAGGTTCAAGTGGGATTTATGATACAATAGATATGAAAGTGTACTTCAATGGTTTGTCATTACTCATTTATGTTTGTTTCTACTATTTTACTTATTTATTTTCCTCTATTTGATTATTAGGTATAAGATTGGCATGATTATTACAAAGACAAATAAATTGCATACCCATTAAAAAGGATGCACTATATTGTGATTTTATTAAGAAGAGAATTCATGTAATTAAATCTCTTCCAGATGAAATGCAATAAGTGGGTTTGAATATAGGAGATGTTAGTGCAACACATGTGGAAAAGTGTCAAAGGATCCTCAACGACTATTGGAAGGGTTGTGTCGAAATGGTCACTTTGGACAAATTCAAGGCATACAAGATCCATTGGAAGTGAAAAATGATGCTTCAGAAGACTACATTCATTCTTATCACCAAGGATATCCTCCACATCTTGGATTGATGCATGTAGCTTCTCATTACCTAGTTCTTGTCTCACACTCACCAACACATCAACTATAGCACCCTCGTTACTAACCCATAAAATATTTTTGATACCATTAAATTAAAATGCATGTAACATTCTAAAACTCGCATGCATCTAACAACAAATTCAATAAACATAATGTAGCTAATTAAACATGCACACAACAACATATAACTACTCAAGAATACATAATTTATGCACAAGAATATAAACTCATAAATAAAAATATTTAAAAGAGATAAAACACTTATCTTTTTTAATCAAATGCACAACCAACTATGTAATATCCCCTGATAGCGCCCCAGTTTTATTATGAATTGTAATCATGTTTATAGGATGGTGAGCCAAGTGTATATAAGTTGGTGGGATTATGTGTTTATTAGGCTGGAGAGTCTAAGTGTTAAAGGCCAGGAGCATGATTTTGTATATGTAATTATGCAGATCATTAATAAAATATAAACATTGTTGTGTGTAGATCGACCACGAAGAAAGAGTGATGGTGTACTAAGCTTCCACAAGGTTGGGTAAGGGAGGAGGCTAAGTGTGTGGGCCTAGGGGCTAAGCTAGGGGGCTTACCTCTAAAGGGGATAATAATTTATTATTATTTCATGAAGGTTAAGGTGGACATGTTGAGTGTTGTCCTAAGTTCATGTAAAGGGAACGTGTGCTAATTAGAACTCATGCGGCTCTAGGAAGACAAGTGTCGACCTGGGTGCATGCAGTTAAAACTGATAAGTCAGTCATGTTGGGGGTCGCTTCCCATTCTTCCATTCTCCACTTGAGTTTGCGAGGATGTCGGTCTGAACCCATTTTGCCTCTGCACTTGACCTCTGCGTTTTGTTCTTTGGTCACGCATCTTAAACCCAGGGAGAAACATGGACTGATATTCATTGTAAACCTGGGAGCTCTGTGATTGACCTCTGCATTGTTTCCTGGTCACGTACCCTGAAACTCGTGGGAAAACCAATTTATCCTGTGTGTATCCTGTGAAGTCCGGGTATCACATATTTGTCTGAGTCGTGTGGTATCGTAATTGAGGGTTGTTGTAGCCTCACAATTCTTGGACTGAGTGTGGATTGCTACCTTCTATTTTCATGAGTTGTATTGACTAGTGGTTGTTTTCCTCACCTTGCGGAAATTGAGTTGAAATTGGTTGAATAAGTGGGTTTTCGGGCCTGTGGATGAAGAGGCATCTCTCTCTAGGTGAGAGAGTTTGTTGGGAAGTGGTTTTCTCCCAGAGAGAGTCCAGCACCAACTACGGAGCTCTGAGAATTCATGATTCGGCCTGTTGTCGAGACCCAGAGAGGGAGATGAAGCAACTGATGGACTATGCTTGTGAAGGTGTATACTCGCAGGTGGAACAGGCATGTGGGGAATGAGAGTCTGTGAGTAGTGGTCATAAAAAGGCTCATGGAGAGAATCCTTCCGATTTCATTGTGCAGTTTCCTGTAACCTCAGCCTAATCTAGGATTCCCTTGCCCTGGGTGGAGCTTAGTCCCAGCTCAGAGGTGACCCACTACTAAGCGTGATGAGAAACGTGGTCTATGGATGGGAGGTTCGTGGAAGGTCTGCACGTAGTTGGTGGATTTGCTCCAGTTAAAAGATAAGTATTAGTCTGTGCTTAATTTATATGGTATGCATGTTTTTGCTACTGATGCTTGAATGTTATCATGTGTTCCATTGAATGTGGAATTATTGTCTATTACATTTGAATCTGTATGGTAGCAGTAACTATGTGTTATGTGTTTTATTTCGATTAAAATGCATGTTATATATTTATATGTGAATGTTACGCAGTGGTAGAATTACCCAGTCTCTGTGGAGGGTCGAGGATGTTACAATATGGTATCAGAGCATGGTTGCACTAAGCCTGGATGGGCCATGTTAGTGGAAGTTGAAGAAAGAGTTTCAAAAATAATTGTTGTCAAAGTAGACAAAATTCGAGTTCGGAGCCAAGGTTTCAATGCCGAACCTGGATGGGCTAGATAAGTGGTCTTTAGACCCAAGATTTCAAGAGGAAATTGTGTCTGGAGGACCAATTTCAAGCCTCAAAACCTTCCTAAGTGCCAAGAAGTTACCTTGGTTGTGTTACAAAGCTCAGGAAGAGTAGCGGTGTCATAAAACCATGATAGAAGTGGTATTGGGCCGCAGAGTAATGTGGACCTTAGGATTTGTTCGGGAGAAGGAGATTCCTTCATGACCGTTAGATTTGGTAATGTTGCGAGGTGGTTAGCTGTGAATTCCTTTGGAAATCCACAGAGTAATAGTGTGTTCTGCGTCATAGGAGTTGTTTGAAAGGAAGGGAAATCCCTTACGACCATCAGATCTGGGGAAGGTGTAGAGGAGTTAAACCAGAAGCTCTTCGAACTTCGTGACTTCAATGAAGTCTGATGCCAAAAACAAGAGAAGGGTCGAAGTCTGAAACTCCAAAGTGATGTGGCATGGTGATGTCACTTGGTTTGACATGGACACATGGGTTGTGTGCCACATGTCAGTGGGTTTTGAACCCGTAGAAGTTTGAAATGCCATATGGAACATGACATGTGACACCCATCCAATTGGGCCACAAGTCAGCTGCTAGTATTCTTCCATGTGGCACTCTATATGAGCATGGTTAATAGGGTCGAGGTTCCGTAATGTAGTTAAAGGTTAGAGGACCCACACTGATGTTGATCATGATACATCAAGATCGATGGCCAGAAGGCATTGCGGGGACCCAAGTTGCATGGGAGTTAATTCTCCAAGGCGGTCCCGCAATCTAAACCACAGTTTCATCAAGGGGTTACGTGTCAGCGTCAAAAGAATTGTGGGATGAAAGGCGGGTTACTCCAAACCGCTACCGCATGCCCCTGCAATTGGAAAATGTAAGTGATGTGACGTTTGATGT
The DNA here is from genome assembly GCA_000966675.3 of Picea glauca. Classification (NCBI taxonomy): domain Eukaryota; kingdom Viridiplantae; phylum Streptophyta; class Pinopsida; order Pinales; family Pinaceae; genus Picea; species Picea glauca. The sequence continues at coordinate 149,203 of JZKD02S1674827.1, forward strand.
CAACAAAGCTAACATGGGAATGTTCAGAGATTAATTGGTTTGAACGTGTAAACTGGTGAAGTATTGAATAAGTTTAAATGGTTTTCTCTTCTTTGAGTTTTCAAGTGCAAGGAGTGCACATTGTCTGCAAGGAGTGAGTTGACAGAGGTAATTTAACCTTAGAGAAGCTTAGGAGAGATATCGTTGAACCTTCCTTAGCAGAAGTGCAAGGAGTGCACAGGAAGAACTATGTGTTGAGTTCAGAGAGAGATAGAGTCACTAAGAACTCCAAAGGGCTCTGTCAGGCAGGCATCGAGTGAGTGCAAGTGCACACAGAGAGAACTCTTTGTCGAGTTCAGGGAGAAGAGTATCAGAGGAAGATACTCACAGAGCTATTGAACACTCTGTAGAAAATGTTCAGCAAGGTGTGCTTTGAGTAGAAGGTTTCCAGGAGGGCACGAATTTTTCCTTTGAAAAGAAACAGAAGGGTTGAGACCCTTAGGAGACTGAGTAAATCGAAAAGCTCAAAAGATATAACGTAAGGAGTTCATGGGAGATGGACTCATTATAATTCCTAAAGCTCAGAAGAGATAATGCTTATGTGAACAAAGACGAGACCCGATAGACGAACTCAAAGGAGGATCAAAGGTCGAAGCCTTTGAATACTTAGAAAATATTCTAAGTCAGAAGAGATATGAACTGTTGGAGTTAGATCTTGGTCGTCCATTTAGAAGCATCATCAAGATCATGAGATCGAAGGTCACCTCGCATTGCGGGGATAGAAGGTGCTCAAGCTTTACGAAGTCAAGGGTGGGCCGCAATCCAAACCACGGTTTTGGAGAAAGGATACATGTAGGCTCAAGGTGAATTGCGAGATGAAAAGTAGTTTGGTCTCAAACCACCTTTGATTGTGCCCACAATCGCATGTTTGTGTGAGGTCACCGCCCAAGGTCACCTTTAAGGAGGAGCCAAGGAAAAGGGGAGAGTGGACTTGCTAAAGTCTCGAAGTGATTTGGTACCATCCATCGTCTGGAAGGACGTGTGGTGGAAATCCATCATTTTCAGGTGAAGGCGCTCCTAGAGGAACGAGCACAGAAAATTTTGAAACTTCTGAAACACAAAGAGATGAAGTAAATCTTGGTCATTGATCTGAAAGTGGATGCGTGGTGCCCAATCTGGAACTCCGGGTACAGAGCACTCTGGAGGAAAGCAGAGGGTGAAAGCACCAAAGTCCTAAAGGAGATCTCGATCGTTGATCGGAGAGGAGGTCAAAGGATAGTTTATTTGGTCTATCGGAAAGAGCCGAAGTCCCGAAGAGAATCAGGGTCGTTGATTTGGAGAGGACGCGTGGCAGAAGATCTGTCACTCCTAGGAATTCACTCCAGATATTTGTGTGTGTGGAGACGTGAGAACTCCTGAAGGTCGGAGAGTCGAAGTTCATTAGAACCGTTTGATTGTTGAGGACAGGTGTCAATAGATATTCCTTTTCAGAAGACTTCCATACAGGAAAAGTAGATAGTTAAGAGTTGAAACTCCCGAGGGACAGAGAGCCTGAATCAACCGTAGCCATTGATTTGGAAGGAAGCTACGTGTCGACATATCGTGTAGATATGGGATCGTGTGTGGAAGGAGGATAGATAGCAGTCGTTGATCACGGATCATTGCCAAAAGAGAGATATCGATGGTCGGAAAGAATTGTCGAGCCAAAACTTGCTCGGATGTTAAAAATCTGAGAGTGGGCCGCAATTTATACCATGGTTTTAACAAAGTAATAGGTGGCATCTAGAGGTGAATTGCGGGGTGAAAAGTGGGTTGGTCTAAAACCACTTTCTCCCACACCCACAATCACAATTTTCCATGAGGTCATAGCCCATGGTCTTATGAAGGAAAGGGTTAATGAAAAAGGGACTAGTGCCTGAAACTTGGAGTTTCAGAAGCGCGCAAGAATAGCACGCGAGTCTGTCAAGACTTGCACCTAAGGGAAAAATTGGGCCTGTGTATAATTGTTTTGGGTTCAATCACGAGCCCGAAGAGTCAATTCGACTCAGAAGAGTTGAAGATCCTTTGACCGAGAGGTCGACAGACCCCGCTGAGGTGCAGGCACTGCATCGAAAGTGATCAGGGAAGGAATAATCATGCATAGTAATCACAGTGGGAGCACAAGAAGATCCAGGAATCTCAGAAGAATTGAATACTTATGGGATCAGCAAGAAAAAAAAATTATAGGGAGAAAGAAGTTGCTGCAATTTATGTGGCAGCAAGTATGTTATGGTTGGTTGGGTCAGCCAGAGGAAAGAATGCTTGTGTGTTTGCAAGTGTTGTCAGTGATGTTGTTGCATAAGGAGGGAAGCAACAGAGAGTTGAAGAGTTAGTTATAAGTTTAATAAAAGAATCATGAAAGCTTCTACTGCCATCAGACATTCAGGTAGTATAAAATTTATTAATGGAAGTCATGCAGGTATGAGTTTTTATTACTCTTTTTGCATAATTGTTGAAAGGAAATTTAGGTAAGAATTTCCTTAGCCAGAGTTATTATATAAAATCACATGATTATATTATTGAATGCATACCAATCGATGTGGTAAAGATTGGAGGCCTGTATTAATTCAAATATTTTTATCTTCTGAATGCACACACTGACACAGTAGAATGTCATGTTAATTTGGTTATGGGGTAATAACCAAAGAATTAAAAGATAAGAACTTGTTATAAGAATGAATGCCAGTAAACTAGTCATGTATGAGACCAGGACATGGTTGGATATGGAAAGGTGCGGATATGAAAAGGTTATGAGCCACACAGGTACTAAAAGCTTCCTACCTTTAAATAAAACTTGGACTGCAACCTTTTTGCTAACACTAATGTACACCACGGAATTATATTCTTGGTGTAGTGTTCGGGTCGAAAATGAAGGTATCCAATTAATTGGGAATACAATAGGAAGTGTGTGGAGAATGTGTCAACAAATTGTCCAGAATTCCAACTCACG
>JZKD02S1674827.1:177595-197879 GCA_000966675.3 Picea glauca
TAAATGTAAAGATAGAAGAAAAGTCACCAAGATGATAATCAAGACAGATGAGACATAAAGAAATCTTTTATTTCATTCAAATTCACCAAAGAGCCATTTTCTTTACAAAATATCAGGCAGAAATTTTTGACCAAAGTCAAACTTAGACATCCCCGATGGAACATACAAAAGGACCTCTGACAGAAAACCAAAATTGAACTCTAAAATCTAGATCATCTTGCCACAGATTGTTCCCCACTCAACTCTGCACAATAGCCTTTGTCAGTCATGAAAACTAATTCACAAACAGACAAGTCTACACAAACTATCAAAGATAGATCAACACCTCTGAAAAACAAGTGGCTGAGTGATGTGATTCAACCTTGAATATTGTTGTCATAAAAGAGAATTAGGCTTGTGATGAATAAATGAATGAATGAAAATTGAACTATCTCAACATAAACTCAAAGAGAAAACCTTAGTATGCTTCAGCTTCTATCCTCCTCTTGTTCCTCCCTTTCCTTTTGCTTTTAACAAATTAGAATTGGTTGAAGTAGTTGAACCAACTCATTAGTTAAGTTAATTAAAATACTCAACTAACTTTAGTTAGGGGGGAGAGTAATAATTATAATAAGGGTCATAAATAAATAATAACTAGTAGGTGGGACCCCTTGTGACTCCATTTAGTTCATAACAATCATAACATAACCATTAGTTAAGCAAAACACACATCCTTGTGTCTCCCATCAACATATTCACTTTTGGCAATTTTACCTCATGAAATTTGAAATTATTTCAAAAATAGTACTCATATACCCAAAATAAAACATGTTATCCAAAGATCCCTGAAGTCAATTGTCATAAAACAATAGATAAAATAAAAACTCAAAAGCCATATTTCCCAGTCTGCGATGCAACCCTTCCTTGATTGTTGTTGTCACCTCTTGGTTTTCCTAAATTTTCCTTTGTTTGTGCAAAGCCTTTAGGCATTATCTCGTTGATCACGTGAGAACAATCGTCCCTCAAATGTATCCGGGAAGACACATATTTGTCAGAGCCATTGGAGGGTGAGGAAGGGGTAGCAGTGGATTTTCCTTTATCAAGGTTATGGTGGGCCTCAGTTTTCAATCTGTTGCTAGCATGGGAGGATTGCACTAGAGTGGTCAAGGGCAGCTTGGACAATGGGTTTAATAGGAGGAGTAGGCAAGGACAAGTTGGTCCATCCATGGTGTTAGGAGACTGTCGGGTGGTCAATCTCCTGCCATCCATCATTTTCAGGAACCTCGGGTTGTAATGAGACATGAGGAGGTATGGGGGTACCGGGGGCTTGCGAATCTTGGAAAGGAGGCCTTTCAGGCCTAGGTTAGACTATTCCCTACCCAATCCAATTGAAGAATCTAGCATGAAACAATTGGCCAAGCTCTTGTGAATCAACATCAAAATGTATGGAGAACCTGTGCCTTCTTGGGCCTCGGTTCCAGTTACCTCTACCTCTGTTTCCTCAGCCATGGCTTCCTCAACTGAAAAAACTCATCCTGCATGCATGATTGATTAGAAAATAGTCTTTTAAATAACCATACATGACAACTCTTAAAAATATTAAATAGATTTGGCTCAGCAATGTATCAGACTCATACAATCCAATCCATACAAATTGTTTTACTATTAATCAATGAGCAGTGGGTGAAAAGGGTTCTGGGATATGAGAGGGGTTTGTATTGAGCGAAACATGATGCAATGAGGGGGAAAAGAACATGGTTACTGCTCAATGACAACAATAATCAACTGCAAATCAAACCAATAAAACTTCATTGTAATCCACGCAAGACACTGCCACTTTCAACCGCTTTAACACTGAAATTCTCTTGACTGTAATCAACCTTAGAACAGGGAGTGGAAAAATGAATATGGGAGGTGAGGGGGTTTGTAATTAGAAGAAAATGAAATAATGGAAGGAAAGAAGAACAATTATTGTTCATGAAATTAATTAAGTGATCCATAAAACATTCTGCAAAAAATAGATGCACCAACCAACAATCATTGTGACAAAATAATAATTATGTGTATTTAACTAGTTCATTGTCCATAATCAAATATCCAATACAGTGCCATCACAAGACAGTATGCATTCTGTAAAGAGATTTTGTTCATTTCATTTATATACTTTGCATCTTATAACAGTAACCATTCCACTCTGTTAACCATCAAAATCAACCATTGCCCATGCATTTCTTCAAACAACAACTACACTCAAAATTTATGTTTTCAAATTAACAATGAATTCACTATCACTGCAATCGGGCCTATAATTTAAATGCGATGATATTCGTTAACATATATAGGAAGTAACACAATAATCCAAATTAAATTGCAAAATCTAAATCGACATTTAAACATACAGCCAACAACCACCATTTTGATACAAGCTATGCACGGGGTAATTCACCCATGCAACGAAATTCTGCCACTGAAAAAAACCAATTCAATGTGACTTAAAAACTGGGCCATCCATCCAACATGACGAGGTCTCAACAACATGCCTTTCTTAACAAATGATCGATTGCAACTAATAAACATGATTAAAACTCTGTGGGTATCCCTGAGTGTGAAACCCAAGCTATCCATATCATACACAGTGTGCAGTCACCAAAACACTGCGATGTAATATCTCCATTTAACAAAATCAAACACACAGTCACGGTAATAACTCAATCCATTGTGTTGAGTCATCAATCTAACACAGTATTACTTTGATTCAGTCCAACTGTAATCAACTATGTTGTGAAAATTCAGGCTTATACAATCAAACAATCATAAGGATACAGTGGATATAGTTTCTACAGTCATCTGGTTCAATTATCATTCAGCCCCAAAAGAAAACCATAGTTACCATGACCATTATTTCATTATGCAAAAACACCATACACACAACGCGGGATGCATGAGCAACATCAAGCATTTGTAACCAATGCCAGCTAAACATCCAAACAATCCTTAGTGCAAAAATACTAGTGATTGTGTATCAACCAACCAATTTGCCACTATTGTAAAATCAATCGACCTAACAAGCTGTGGCAACCACACATACCCATGCATCAATTCGAATTGGGGCAATGGCTTTCTCCATTAAACAATACTGAGTGATTAAACATAAGGAGAGTGACTGTGTAATTTGAGTTGTGCCAATAACAATGTAGGATTCATCATTATTATCACAGAAGCAATGACTAAATGCCAAACCAATATGACTATCATATAACCAACTGGGTGAGTCTATATTCAAAGTAATCGACCATACATTCAATCCACAATAACCCATGGAAAACTTGACAGGCCCGACAGTTTTCTCTATAGAACTCCAGATTGGGGGTTAAAGGTTTGTTATGTAGTGGACACATGGAGAGAAGATCCAATTCCTTGTAGTGGTGAAAAATTCAAGGCCAATGGTGTGCACACAGAGAGATCCATGATTCATTCGTGGACAGGTAACAATCCATGGCAGGGGGGCATAACAAAAAGTTGAGGCTCCCATTCGGCCTGGAAATATTATTTCACATAGGGTATAACCCTTGTGCTCTTCATTCAAATTACCACAGTATTGAGGTGAAGACAAGGCCAAGTTAAGAACAGAACACACACTTCATGACCCTTAATGGTGGAATCAACCAATGCCCAAGTGAACGAAACACAGTGATGCAGGAAACCTCCAACCACTAAACCCATAAAATCCAGAGACTTGGCACAGCTGGGAACGTGTGAGGGCAGTCATCCGACCCAAGACCAACAAAACCCTCCAACTAAACCAGCAAGGATAATAGAGAGCTAGCACCCAGGATGACCAATAACTTCTACGAACTCAATATTATAGAAGGAGGAAACATTCATTTCAAAAAATGGATTTTACATAGTTGAAATACTTAGGAATACACAAGCCATTACACTTGAGCCAATAATCATTTCATAACCAGAGCAGAGTCACGAATGGCCAAAAAAAAACATACATGTAATCTAATCCCTTAAAATGCGAGCTAGTCGAGCGGTTCCTCTTTGCTAAGAATTCAGAGCATAACCACAGCAACAAGATCGAACAATAGCCCGACTAGGGTGGCGGCTAACAGGAGGAGTAAAGGTGACATGCAGTAAATGCATGCCGCCTCCACCCACAATGCATTAATTCATCAGTACATGCCAATGAGTTATTTATTAACACCATCAATCAACCCATGTATCGAAACCATCACCCATTAAAACCAACAGCGTGGCCATATCACCCTTATAACTTATGCCATAACATAATTCTACCTAGCTCCATATAATTCAAAATTCACATAACCATTAACACTATTACCTTGCCAAATGAACCACCAACATTTCATACCATATGCATATTAACCATATAACTCAATCAAAATTGCATAACCATTTACTTTCTAGCTAGGATTTAACAATAATCGTTTAGTCCTTCATGCATGTAGTATCGTATATAGGATAGCTTTAAATTCTTCCCCTTTGCAATTGTTTCTCGTTTCCTTCCAATTGTTCGCATGTAGTATAGTAAAATTGCAGAATTAGATCCCTTTTCTTTGCATTTGTTGTAGTATTTTTTCCTTTCTCAAAACTTCCCTTCATGTAATTTCACTAACATGTTTGTTGTGTTGGTGCAATAAGAATAGATAGCAATGATATTAATGAATAGCATAGGTTGTAGTAACATAAGGAATCAATATTTCATGAACTTAAACCATAGCCAATAACGAAAGATCTCATCAACTAAGCCATGTCTCACATCACCACAACATAAAAAATGAACATATCAGATCTTCAATAGTTCAAGGGGATCCCACCTACTAGTATTATTTAGCTTTTATAATAATAAGCTTTAGCAACACTTTGCAGGAAAAACTTCATTGACAATTTTAATCATCAACAATGCTAAGAGCATGTCACCAACCATTGTGAATCATGTTGGGGGCCTTCATACAGTTGAGAATCCTAGACGTGTAAGACGTAAGCCCAAGTTCCTTTGTAGGATTTGAGAAGGGGATCACCTTACTCGTTTGTGTCCTGCTACTTCTGGGATACCAAAAGCATGGTCCTCACCTAGGGGCCCTTCGGGTTTGGAGTTGTCTGTGATTTCCCAACACTTTGTTTCTTTTTTTATTGACATGGCGGTCATGCCAATGCAATCATCACCTAGCCACACTCCCATTTTTTAGGGTGATGTGTCTCCTGGCCTTGTTGTCATGCATCCTATTCAACCAACAGTTGAATAAGTGGTTGTACCGATGCAATATCTTGTCAATCCAACTCTTCTTTTGGAGGGTGATGCATCCTTCAACCATGTCATTAGCATTTCTAGTACTGTACCTTCTAAAAAAGAGATATTTTTACTCTCCCCGATTACTCTCCCTCCAATTCTTGGAGAGGTTCCCTTTGACTGGGATGGTCTTGTGGGGTATCCAATTTCTTCTCCCATGCCTTTTCAAGTAAGACATGTTATTCAATATATCATATAAAAAGGAGAAGGTAACCTATGCTAGCACTTTATCCTCCTGAACTTGGAGAGATTTGGTTTTTCCCAAGCTTGTGTGAGCGATTTGTAAGCTACTAGCCTTTCACAGAAATCTTGCACGGGATCCTTGGCCTCCCCCATGACATGTCACCTCAAAACCCCTCAACGGGTCTTGGTTAAGCTCTTTTCCAACTCATTTTCAAAAAGAAAAAAGATTGTTTTTGGCCCTTGACCAAGTTTTGAAGAAACATTGGTCATGTTTGACCATTTTTTGTACTTCGACAAGCTGGTCGAAGATGGAGTGCCCAGGCAGAGATGAGATCATGGGATCTCACGTATTTTGTGGGCTTGTGGACCCAGCAAGGGGTTTTCTAGGGTTTATGTAATGGGTTAAGGGATGTCATCCCATGGGTTTACCCATGATTAGGCCTTTTTGTAAATGTATAAATAAGTAGTACCTAAACAATATGGAATGGCAATTGGCTTAGTGCATGATTAGTTGGCTTTGTGCAAAGAGCATGTTAAGATTTGTGAAGCTAAGTGAAAGTGTTTTGTAAGATTGCTTTGTGCGAACAGACTGTGTAGGAGTTGGTTCTGTGCCTTGATCTAGTTTTCAGGAGGATCTGGTACGTAGTAGGAAGATCTCTCGTCCTCTGTGGAGTTGGGCTCTGTGGATCTGTGCATAGGAGCGGATGAATGTAAGAAGCTTGAAGACTAATAAAGAAGAAGAAGAAGTTGGTGGACGTAGCCCCACACTGGGGTGAACCACGTATATCATGTGTCTTGATGTGCTTTGTGCGATGTGCTTTGATGATGTTTATGTGTTTAGTATTGTTGTTATAATGTATGATGAATACATTTGATATTGTTGCTTAGTGTTTAATGGTATTAAAAATGAATGAATTCTAGATCTGAGTTAATGTTATGTGCTAAGTGATTATATGTGCTTGATATTTATAGTTACTGCGTTGATCTGGAATAAGGGTTTAATCTACGATGTGAATAACACTCATGATCTAATGCATAGTGTTGGCTAAGTTCTCTGTTAAGTATTGTAATCACATATCTGTGTCCTAGATTAGTTGTAGACACCTGAGTCCTGCAACCCCCCCGTGCCTCTACCTCGGGTGAGACTTCATCGGCTTCTCAAGTGTGGTCGAAAGGGTCATTAGTTAGGGTTTTGTTGGTGCATTGTTGAAGCATTGAACCCTGGGTATGCCCTTGTGCCAACAAATGGTTCTGTTGTCGGGACCTGAAACTATGATTGTTGGGAACTGAAGAAAAGAGAAAGCTTTGTGTGTAGATCTGTTCTTGTAGTGTGTTGTATTCTAATAAACTTTCGAAGCTCTGTGCTAAGAAAGAAACCCGATCCAAAGAAAAGAGGTAAGTTCTTGAAGTTTTTTGCTCTGGTAAGGGTAATATAAGTGGAAATTTTTGCTTCGAAAGTATGAATCTAGGTATGTTTTATAGATTTTTTCCTAGTCTAAAAACTAGGGCACAGTTAGAAGAGAGAGTTTATCTAAATAAATTTGATAGAAATAGAGAAAGATTTGTTATTCCTATGCATAGAAAGATTTTTTGGATTAATAAGTGGATGCAGGAACCTAGAAAGAAGTTTTGTAGATTGCAGGTCCAGCATTGTGATCCTAGTGCACAGTACAGGAGAGGTTGGGGATCATTTAAAAGAAGAGAGGATTGACACTGTGTTATAATTGCAGAAGACCAGGACATCTTGCTAAGGAATGCCCTGGTACATGTCTTATTTGTCTTTGTTGTAAATATATTGGTCATGAGCTGGAGGATTGCCAAAGAATGATTGCTAAAGTTGAAAAGATGAACATGAGACAAGAAAACTATGGAGAAGGTCAAAAGACTAAGGATATGTTATAGAATCATAAAGAGAAAGAGTTGGAGACTATGTTAGTACACTTAAAAGAAGTAATGGATGATCACAAAAACATCAGTTTACCATAGATCCTGAAAGAAAAACAATGCATAGTTACAAGAATAGAATACTTCGACATAGACTGTGTATTAGATGAAGAAACACATGTGAATATTATGCAACAAAGCACTTGGGAAATTTTGGGAAAGCCTGTTGTGATACCTTCATTAGGAAGGATAGGCTTGTTTAAAGGAAATATGATATCCCTATGTGGAAGAGTTACTAATATACCTATGATTKYTCATGAAACATCGACYAAAGAAGAATTTAAAGTCATTAAATTTGTTGAGAACAACACCCCTTTTCCACTTTTACTAGGAAAGACCTGGATTGAGAAACATCATATCAGAAGGAAAACATAGRAGGAAGCTATAGAAMATAAAAAGCAAGAACTAAGGGACATCATAGCCAAAAAAATAGAGCGACTAATAGACGAATAAGAGGATAAGTCAAAGCAACAGAATTAGTTGTCGAGGTTGAAAGAACACAAAAAKGTTTGAAGGACCTATCCATGCAAGAAAGAAGAATACCTACCCTGAAGTCAAAAAGAGATGAGGTATTRCATTCGAACCCTTTGAAAGAAAATCAACAGTGAGAAGCTACCATGCTAAGAGAAAATAAKAATAAGAAGGGAAAGAGGAATCCAGAGACTCRGATCACYAGAAAAAAGGCAAGAAAGCTCAGTAAGAAGAAAGCCAAATTAGAAAAACTACARGAAGTTCTAGAGAAGCCTTCRCAGAAAGTAGGCTCGCAGGCCTTGAACCTCGTCAGAACAGGAGAACCACGCAGAATGGTACTTCGCTATAGCGAATTTATATGACCATTGGAGGCACCCCAACCTTTAGAATGACACCCAAGAATGGCTAGAAAAGGTAGTTATGAGCAAATGGACCGTTGAGACCACGCCATAATGGACTGATTCGTATTGATTGAGGCATTCCTTCCCATTGGAGGAATCTATTACAACATTTGCTTATTTAACCCATCGGACATTGCGTCGGGACCACTTTTTTCCACCCATGATTATCCAAGCTAACAGAGAAGTGATTGCATATCGTGTTGTGATTTCGAACACCTCACCATCTGTTTGATTACCTCGCTTGTTCATTCGCCTACCCGATCTATTGTGTTACAAGTGCGAATGTTGGGCGAACCAAGCGCGTTAGAGAATTCTATGGAGGAGATTCTTGTAGACCTCATGTATGATAAAGTTATGTCTGTAGGAATACAGGCGTCGTCGACTAGCGGATTGCAAGAATCCCCCTCGATTGGACGATGTTCTAGTCCTGCCACTGAGAATTGAAGCAAGCACCATGACGATCTGGCTTATGTGAAGCAGATCTCGTCAGTCTTGTCGGAGTACATATCGCCCTTGGCTAGCGCAGTGAACCGCGATAGTATCCCACGTGAATTTGAGTACATGTTGATCACTGCGTACATCCTGAAAGGGATACGCATAGTTGGACCCTAGTTAGGACATATCACAACTCTAAAGAACAACAACTTTAACCTTGGAGATAGGAAGAACTATGTGATGCTTGTGCCACATAGGTATTTGATGAGAACGACTAGGAAGAAGCTGTGTATAGTCTCCCAGTCGTGGATTAAGGAGCTCGCACAGTCGACGATCCTGAATGTAATGAATATCCCTCACTTTGGCCAATATCAGGAGGTTAACGCTTGCGTTAAAATCCTCCTATCATGCTACCATGAAGGATATATGTGGCTCGACAAGTGCATCACTGTGGATCCAGCGATGATCCATCTCATCACAGGATTGAGCATGCAGAGACTGGACCCTCAATAGTTCTACCCAGGGAAGACTTATGATCGCTCCCTGACATAGTGCATAAAGGAGGAATATGGCGATGTAGAAAAGGGAAAGCAAGGCTACAAGGTAGCCTCCATCTAGGATGGTGCGGTGTGCCTAGCTTGTCAGCTTATAGCTGGTAAGCTCATCAGAAAGAACCATCTGGCATAGGTCATTGGATTCATATTGGACCTCACAGGAAAGTGCGTGGAGGGGATGCAAATGAACTGGGCAAGTTACCTCGTCAACGATCTTGAGAAGGACTATCGTGAAGCGCAGGACTAGGGGTATGAATTACATTTCAATTAGTTATTGGTATTGATTGCATTTGTCGCTTGGAAGATGTTGGAAGGAGAGACATTCCCATAAGTTTATCCATCTGAGTCGTTGCTCACAAGGTTCTCCACCTTGTGGTACATAAATGATATGTCGAAGCAGTGGCATTCGAACGTTGTCTTCCATGCCTACTACCAGCAGATGAAGCATGTTATTGAGGATTTTCCACGAATGACACCGAACACACTCCACCAGTACAAAATACTAGCAAAGTTCCACACAGATCAGCACTTTATATACATCACTGCACGCATGGATGAGAGGAAGGAGGAGCTACATTCCTATTATAAATTGACCGACGAGGATATGGAGGATATCACCAAAGAATGGCCAGCAGAGTTCCTTGTATCGGTTGACGCTGTAGAACTCTTTGACCCTGACATCATAGGAAGTCCATTGGTCACCACGGTTGAGCATGATGGACAAGATAGCGTGAAGAAAAACAAGAAAAAGGAGGAAGTGCAGAACATAGAAACTGACGAGGAGGACAACGCCTCAGAGGAAAGTGGTTCGTACTCGCCCGCGAGAGGAGGAGATGAAGTGAATCAAGAAGAAGGAGGGGAAGAAGGAGAAAAACAAGGAAAAGGCAAAGTTACATCGCCGAAGGATTCCCCTACCAAGGTTGAAACATCAAAGAAAAGGAAGGTTTCTCCGTAGAAACCCTCCGCAAGGAAGAAGACATGTGCCACTAAGACCAAGATGAAGGCCACACTCACAGAAGATGACGTCGATCTAATCATCGCAGCTGTGGAGGATGATTTAGAGGATATCTTGTAGCGATATGGAGCAAAGAAGGAGACGTTGTATGAAATAATCGAAAAGAAGTTGCAGGAGATACAACAAGCCATCCATTTGATTCGCAGAGTACCTACTGCGCCTTCTTCATCGAAGATTGAAGAATTGGGGGATGAGCCTGCCCAATTACGAAGGCTAGCAAATGCAACAAAGGCTCGACTTCATCGAGTCCACAAAAATAAAGAGAAGGCTACAGAATCCCTGAAGCAAGAAAAGGAGGAGGTCATGGAGAAATTACGAGTTGCGCAGTCTTGTGTAACCACCTACGAGAAGGAGAAAGATAAAATTCGGGTGATGTTCGAGGAGAAAAATGCGAAGATGCAGAAAGAAAAAGACCAGTTGCTCATAGAGTAGACTGTAATCAAAGAGGAAGTGACTAAAGCACTTTGCTCTGTGCCAAGCTTGGCATAGGAGGAACAACAATCAGTCAATATGAAAGTGGGGAAGCCCGCTGAGGCCATTCAGTAGCTCCAAGCAAGGGTAACAGCGCTAGAAATCCAAGCAGTGTCAAGCACTCTGCAAGAAGTGCGCGACCAAAGGGAGGAAGCAGCCAAGAGCGCAGTTAGAAGGATCAATATCCTCACATTAGAATTTAAGCAGTTGAGTGATCAAAGAGAACAGACCTATGAATGCCTCGCAGACGATTCAGAGCTTAGGAAACTGGAAGCACATCTACAGGAGGCACAACAGCAAGCATCCATCGTGAAGGCGCAGATGAAGATACGCATTGCGGTCAAGTGAATGAAGAGATCACAGGAGCAGTGCACAGTCCAACAACAGATTATTTCCATCTAGAGAAGAGTCATGGAGGTGACACAGAGACTATAGTTGGTGCAGGAAGAAGCCTGCACGATCTTTGAAGAGATCGAAGGACAAGGCTCGCAGTTATACCAAGTGGTTGCGACAGTGGAACAATGCCTGGAAGGGCATGTTACAGAACAAGTGATTCAAAAGTCTGTCGAGCATGAAGCTCTAGAAAAGAATCAAGTCGAGGTAGCTTGAGCTAAGTTTGAGGCCTTTGAAGTAGCGTTGCCCACATCCAAGTGACTTGGGACAAGTCACAGGTGAGTGTTGAGGGCATGTTGGCCCTTGACCAAGTTTTGAGGAAACATTGGTTGTGTTTGACCATTTTTGGGACTTTGACAGGCTAGTCGAAGATGGAGCTCCCAGGCAGAGCTGAGATCGCATGATCTCACATATTTTGCGGGCTTTTGGACCCAGCAAGGGGTTTTCTAGGGTTTATGTAATGGGTTAAGGGATGTCGGCCCATGGGTTTACCCATGATTAGGCCTTTTTATAAATGTATAAATAAATAGTAGCTAAACAATATGGAATGGCAATTGGCTTAGCGCATGACTAGTTGGCTTTGTGCAAAGAGAATGTTAAGACTTGTGGAGCTAAGTGCAAGTGTTTTGTAAGATTTCTTTGTATGAACAGACTATGTAAGAGTTGGCTATGTGCTTGACCTAGTTTTGGGAAGGAGGATCTGGTGCATAGCATGCAGATCTCCTGTCCTCTCTGGATTTGGGCTCTCTGGCTCTGTGCACAAAAGCAAATTAATGCAAAAATCTTAAAGACTAATAAAGGATAAGAAGAAGTTGGTGGACATAGCCCCACACTGGGGTGAACCACGTATATCATGTGTCTTGATGTGATTTGTGTGATGTGCTTTGATGATGTTTATGTGTTTAGTATTGTTGTTATAATGTATGATGAATACATTTGATGTTGTTGCTTAGTACTTAATAGTATTAAATATGAATGAATGCTAGATCTGAGTTAATGTTATGTGCTAAGTGATTAGATGTGCTTGATCTTTATATTTATTGTGTTGATCTGTAACAAGGGTTTAATCTGCGATGTGAATGAGACTCGTGATCTAATGCATAGTGTTGGCTAAGTTCTTTGTTAAGTATTGTAATCACAGATCTGTGTCCAAACTTGGTTGTAGACCCCTGATTCCTGCAACCCCCCCTGCCTCTACCTCGGGTGAGACTTCATCTGCTTCACAGGTGTTGTTGAAAGGGCCAGTAGTTAGGGTTTTTTTGGTGCGTTGTTGAAGCATTGAACCCTAGGTCTTCCCCTGTGCCAACAATTTTCGAGTGAACTTGTCTCTTTCACACTCGTAAATTTGATTTCAAATGACGTCTATTTGGTGCAAGTTTATCCCTTTTTCAAACCAAGTAGACTAAGATTATGAAAAAGGACATTTTTTGGCGTTAAGTTGTAATTGCATCTCATGCCCTTACTTGCAGTATTGAGCCTATTGTCAGTTCTTTATTTTTCATTATAAGTCGTTCACATCAACAATTTGCATCCTCAACCAAGCAGAGCCTTGTTTATATCCTTTGCATCTTGACACCCTATACCCAGGAGGAAACATTCCTCCAAGTGTCCATCTCTGGCATGCACCTCCTTGCATTGAGCATAGGTATGTTCCACTGCTGGAACTAGTTTTTCTTACTTACTTGTTTCCTCGTTTGTATCATAGCATTCACTTTACTATGAAAAAACAAAAAAATACGGGTGGGAAGGGAATATTATCTTATATTGGCAGTAGTCATGTCGCCTTTGAATAGAGCACAAATTTTTTTAGTCCACTTGTCATCAAAATTTTGGGTTTAGCATAACCTTAGGAAGTTGAGCTCGTTACAGAGAGTTTACTCCCCCGACTGGTTACTCTTCCAGTCCCTAAGGAGAGATTGATTGATTCCTCCTACATATCGAAGTTTCATCATTGATCATATGTTTCCAGAGTCTTCCATATGTCTCATTCTCTTCTTCAAAGGATGTCTATCAACTCGTGTCTTCCTTTCCTCAGAAATCTTGACTTTGCATATCAGCCATAACCTCAGTGTGTCTCTGAATCACATGAAATTGTAGTCCTATTGCTCACCCTGGTCCTACTTTCCTCAATGGTAGGTAACCTTGAACTCAACAGTCGACATTTCATCATTGGTCATTGGCTGGGTGGTTTCCCTTGTGCTCGACGGCAAGACATCTATTCACACATTAGGATTCATGCAGTTTCTTGGATGCCATTATCCCTATTGGTGGTTTCCTCTCCTTTGTCAACGGTTTTCCTCATTTCCTGTTATTTAAAGGGTCTTTTTTGTGTACCGCTTGCACCTGGCACATGAGAAAGATGCACAAGGTCATTGGATCGTGAACATGTTCTTCGTTTGATTTCATCCAAATCATCAACCTCCTACTTTTTACCTCATGCTGAATGATGAGAGATGCCTTAATGATCTCCTTTCAGTGGGTCTCCTTCCATCGACTTCAACTCATCTATTCTGGAGACAAGACCTAGAGTCCTATGAGTACCTAGAGGTTTGCAGCCATTAGTGGCAAGTTCTCTCTCCATTAATAGTTGGGAATACATCAATGTCTCTTGATCGATGGATTCTTCAAGTGTTTGACCTCGACTCTTTTATTCACACTTGTAAGAATGTACTCGGTGCCTTGATACCTACTTTTATTATCGATAGGTTGTCTCTCATTTGATAATGGTATACCTCAATGACCAGTAATCAAACGAAGTCTCATTGTGTTCGACCTCAACTCCTTTATTCACACGATGTAGACTTGCACCTTTGGCGGATTGTGTAGAAGACTTGAAGACATCAGTTTATAGCCGCAGCTTTCTTGAGTTGTTTCTACCTTTCATTGGACTAGTACCTATGTGACATCAGTGAGCATGGGAGATCAAATAGTACTCCATTGTATATAGATATCTTCATATTGATTTTGAGACTGGTTTTACTGGGCCTTGTCTGGGACTATGACAGCCTTTAGCATGTAGCCACCTTTGTATTGCCTATTCATGACCATGGACATATTTTTGGCATATTTTCACATGGATCTGTAGTGTAATTCAAATTGGCATCCATGTATGCAAAGTCAGTACAGATTGTAATGAGAAACTAGTTTTTCCAGCTGGGTCCCCATTACTCCACTTGTGGATCTTATAATGTATTTCGGCCATCGCAGATACTCCTCTGACCTCACACATTAGGGGGCATCTTGTTGAAATATTGTAACTGCAAAGAGTATTCTAATTATTATTGATGTATTATTCATTAGATCAATCCCCTTTTGTGAATTGATCATGTCGGGAATTGTAAATGACCAAATCCCCTTTTGCGGATTGGTAAAACCCTAACTGTAATAGGCTAAATGAAAATTCAGCCCCAGAATATATTAAAGTGGTTATAACCACCCAGAATGAGAATTCGGCCCAGCTAGTGAAAAGACACCCTAGTTCAACGCCTACCAGATTGTATAAATAAGAGAGGCTAGTGCCTCATTTGTACACACACTCACTTGTTCATCATAGCAAAAGCTCGGAGCTATAGTTGGAGAAGAAGGAAGAGAGAGAGAGGCACATTCTTGGGATAGGACTTTCTGTATTTGTTTGAGTTATCTCTTGGCATTGTATGGGATATCTATATTAAGGAAGTTTTTGATGGGTTTTCTCCCCCATGAGAGTTTCCTAGGATAAATGATGTGTCTCTTTTGATTGTGTATTTCTCAGTGATCCTACTTATGCTATTGTTATCTAGTGAAATAGAAAAAAACCTAATAATAGCTTAAACCTTAACATGGTATTAGAGCTAAGTTGAAGAGAGCATATTTCACAAGAGAAAGGGAAAAATGACATTGTTGTCGTACATTCAAGTTAGGTATTTTTATTGAAGAATCATTGCAGCCCCAAAACCATCTAGAAAAGTGTGTCCTTCCTCAAGGATCACTTTGGCATCCTCAGCGTAAATTTTCAGTGGCTATATCTCCCGGAAAGTGAAACCCTAGTTTTCACAAAGTACTAGAAAACCAGAGTAAGAAAAGTACCAGAGTACCAAAAGTACCAGAAGTACCAGAAAACTAGAAGCACCAGTCCAGAAATACATTGGTCAAGTTTGAGGGGGTAAATTTTGGATTTTCAAAAATCTAGTTGCACCAGCTTACTCGCCTCAGCTTAGCGCATCTATCCCCTGGATCAGAATTTCAAAATTTGAAGTTTGAAAAATTAGGGTTTCCTCATAAAACCCTAAGTTGCAGTTGTAGTTGCAGTTGCAATCTCAGAACCAATTGCAGTATCATTTGCAGTTGCAGTGCTAGTTGAAGTATCAGTCGTAGTACCAATTGCAGTCACCCTTGATGTTTTTAATAATTGGTAATCATTGTCGTTGCTACCAGATGGTGCCACTACCTGCAAATGCTATCAGAGGTATGTACTCACATATGTTTAAATTGTTAAGCTTTAAAAGGTATTTGAAAGAGAAGGGATCTCTTGCCATATATCTAGAAGGATCTCAAGATCCAACACATTCAGAGGAATTATGCAACCCATGTGTGATTATTCGTATATGCATCTATTTGTTATGACATTATTTTGATCAGTGTTGCATGTTGTAGCTATGACCATCATACTAACCCTTGTTCAAAACTAAAGTCAAGGTATTATATGGATGAAAGTTGAGATCATAGAATTTATTCTCTAACCCAACCTTCTGTCAAGATAGCATATTGTCTTAGTACAAGAAGACAGGTTGAACAAAGCACTCGTCATCTTGAGTGAAGAAGAATTGGAAGAAAATAAGCACACTCATTCTTGAGGACAAGGCTCTAGGTTCCAGGTTTGATTAATTAAGTTGATAAGATTCAAAGTTGCACATGACAAGTCGATAACTAGTCTTTGAAAAGTACTATACCTAGTAGCATGTGAGAATAATGAGATAAATGCTTAATGTAATCATTTGCCTGATACAAACCAACATCTCCTCTAGGAATAATCTCTTGTGTTAGTTCCAGGTTTCCATGGAGGAATGTTTGATCACAACACTATAAGAGTGTTGACCTCATTTCGTATTGTATTTCTTACTCTTGATCTTTATTTTAGACAGGTCACAAGTGATAGCTCTAAAGGAGCTACTCTGATGATTATTTGTGCTATTTCTTTATTATCAAAAGAGTATTATTCTTGCATGTTGTTTTGTTGACCTTGTTTCAGGTCATAAGTGATAACCCTGAGGAAGTTATAAGTGAAGGTTGTTGAAGGAAACATATTATATGAGACATGAAGMAGACTATGTACATGACCATATACACTCATGTACCAAAGAAGATGAAGAAGAAGCTATCTCTTGAGATTCAAAGTATCTCATATAAAAATTGATTGAAAGGAGTAGAAGGCTCCAAAGATGACCAAACATTATAATGGGAAGCAGATCTCGTTTGAAGCTTGAATCTGTCTTTCATATTTAGACTTAATATTCAACACCAAGTATACCATGTAAGAGATGATGAAGTCCTTGTAGACTCAGAAGAAATCGAGAGTAAGCATGATCTTAGAAAGGATCAGATAAAGAGACAACTCCCGGGACTGGGAGACAGATGTCGTAAGAAGACTAGATCGTAGCTTCAAAAAATTCTAGGAGATATGAAATCTCCTGGGAAGATTCCCTTGTTTCGGTGACAGAGAAGGAAGCCAGTCAGAAAGACTAGGATATGGATTCTTTCGTGAGACTAGAATAGAAGTCAGTATTGACTTCCAAGATTGATCTATACAGATCAAGCATGTTGCAGATGTACAAAGCCTGATGTGTTTCTAGAGGATTCTCCCAGCAAGAGGGAGAAGACTATGACGAGACACTTACTCCAGAAACTGAAGAAATAGTTCCAATATTTATGAAGACAACCAGAACAACTATAATTCATATATAGTATGAGATGCAGGGGGATCTATCCCCGTATTTAAAATTGAGTGTTAGTTGGTGTAGTACATTAGTTGGGTCATGGAGACATGACTGCAATTTAAGATAAAGTTACCTCCATGAAAGAAGAAGAGCTAGCTTCAGTATCAGTTATTGAGCCACTCTTAGTTTCAGATGAAAATGTTGTCGTGATAGAATAAGAGTTACTCTCATATTTTAGCAGCCACATGAGAATGAAGTAGTCATTCTCAGCCTCAGAGAAGTTGCAGGTGCAGAGTCCCAGTTCCAGAAGGAACAGTTGCAAAAAGAGGAGAGGACATACTCTCAAGCAGTAAGACAGATAGTGCTTTGCAAAGAGCACATAGAGCTAGCACATCATTGTGTAGTCTGAGTTGCAGTTGAGCAAGTGTACCAGATTGGTACAATGTAATGAGAAACTTTAATTTGAAGATTGAATATAGAAAGACTCATGTCTACCAGTTGAAGGAAGCTTTGTACGTGTTGAAGAAATCTCCTAGAGATTGATATGACAGAATTGACAGTTTCTTGAAGAGCTTGGGCTTAACCAAGAGTAAAGTTGATTCTAACCTTTATCTCAAGGTTTTGAATGATGATCCAGTGATGTTACTACTATATGTAGATGACGTATCCTTGATAAGATGAAGAAAATCTTCTCATAGATTGCAGAAGAAGCTCACCACAGAGTTTGATGAAAGACCTAAATGCATTATTTCTGAGGTCTTGAGGTATGGAAGAGCCTAGAGAGGATCTTCCTTAACCAAGGGAAGTATGCAGTTGAAATTCTAAAGAGATTTGATATGTTGGAGTGCAATTCCATGAATACACCCATGGAAACAAATCTGAAGCTCCTAGTCGACACTTCGTCAGACTTGATTAATGCCACGCTGTATAGACAGATCATTGGATCGTTGATGTATATGATGAACACCGGGCCAGATATCTGTTTTGTTGTGAACACCTTGAGTTAGTAGAACCCAAACATGTTCACCCAGTTGCTACAAAACATGTGATGAGGTACCTTAAGGGTACATAATATTTTGGTCTCAGTTATGATGAAGATCATGACTTCAGACTAAGTGGGTACACTAATTCAGATTCGGCTAGAAGTGTCTCTGACAGGAAGAGCACTTCAGGATGTTGTTTCAGTTTGGATCATCCATGATCTCATGGTAGAGTAGGAGGCAATCAAGCATTTATTTCAGTACAGCAGAAGCAGAATACATTGTTGCGTGTTCTGCCAGTTGTGAAGCCATATGGCTTTGTAAGTTGTTGACTGGTCTATTCAACCTAGAGATGGAAGCAACCACGATCCTATGTGATAACCAGAGCTGTATACAAATGACAAAGAATCTTGTATTTAATGACAAGTCAAAACACATAGAGATATGATATCATTACATCTGTGACATGGTGCAGAGAGGATCCATAAAGCTCCAATATGTTATCACAGATGAACAGGTTGTTGATGTGTTGACCAAGCCTCTATCTCGTGTATAGTTTTAGCACTTTCAATATAAGCTTGGTATAGTCCAAAAGGACCTCCCTAGAAAGGGGGAGTAGTGTTGTGTTGAGTTTCCAGCCTAGTGTTGTGATGCCAGCCTCGTGCTAATGATATTTCAGCCTCGTGTTGATGATATTCCAGCCCCGTGTTGTGTTGAGTTTCCATCCTAGTGTTGTGATGCCAGCCTCGTGCTCATGATATTCCAACCTCGTGTTGTGTTGAGTTGTCAGCCTAGTTCTGTGATGCCAGCCTCATGCTGATGATATTCCAGCCTCGTTCTGTGTTGAGTTGCTAGCCTAGTGATGTGTTTCCAGCCTCATGCTAATGATATTCCAGCCTCGTGTTGTGCTGAGTTGCCAGCCTAGTGTTGTGATGTCAGCCTCGTGTTGTTGAGATTCCAACTTAATTGTTGTGTTGTGATTCCATCTTAATTGTTGTGTTGAGATTCCATCTTAATTGTTGTGTTGTGATTCCAGCTTAATTGTTGTGTTGAGATTCCAGCTTAATTGTTGTGTTGTGATTCCAGCTTAATTGTTATTGCCAGCTTAATTGTTGTGTTGAGATTCCAGCTTAATTGTTGTGTTGAGATTCCAGCTTAATTGTTGTGTTGTGATTCCATCTTAATTGTTGTTGCTAGCTTAATTGTTGTGTTGAGATTCCAGCTTAACTGTTGTGTTTTGATTCCAGCTTAATTGTTATCGTCAGCTTAATTGTTGTGTTGAAATTTCATCTTAATTGTTGTGTTGTGATTCCAGCTTAATTGTTGTGTTGAGATTCCAGCTTAATTGTTGTGTGGTGTTGCCAACTTAATTGTTGTGTTGAGATTCCAGCCTCATGTTTTGATGATGTGTCAGCCTCGTGTTGTGATGATGTGCCCAGCCTCATGTTGTGATGATGATGTATTAGTGTTATACTAATCCATGTTGATGTAGTTGATGATGATGATTCCACTTCAGCTCCTTGTTGAAGTTGATGATGATGATGCCACTTCAGCTTCTTGTTGAAGATGATGATGATGATGCCACTTCAGGTCCTTGTTGAAGATGATTATGATGATGATAATGTTATTTCATATTTCATGCCGAAGATGATGATGTTAGTTTAGTATCATGCTAAAGAAGATGATGATCTTACTTTAGCCTCATGCTAAAGAAGATGATGATGCTACTCCAGCTCCATGTTGTGTTGATGATGAGAAAAACTTCCGATGATTTATAGATATGCTAGTTAGTATTCCAAGATGTTGTTGATGATATTTCCCTCTCTCTCTTGCCTGATGTTGTTGTAGAATACCCTTCCTGTTAAGGGGGAGTGTTGAAATATTGTAACTGCAAAGAGTATTCTAATTATTATTGATGGGTTATTCATTAGATCAATCCCATTTTGTGGATTGATCATGTCAGGTATTGTAAATGACCAAATCCCCTTTTGCGGATTGGTCAAACCCTAATTGTAATAGGCTAAATGAAAAGTCGGCCCCAGAATATATTAAAGTGGTTATAACCACCCAGAATGAGAATTTGGCCCAACCAGTGAAAAGATACCCGAGTTCAACACCTGCCAGATTATATAAATAAGAGAGGCTAGCACCTCATTTGTACACACACTCACTTGTTCATTAGAGCACAGGCTCGAAGCTGCAGTTGGAGAAGAAGGAAGAGAGAGAGAG
>JZKD02S1674827.1:226886-239267 GCA_000966675.3 Picea glauca
CGACCAAAACTTTTCTTATTTGAGCTCTTCTCACTCATATTTTTATCAATATACAAGTTGTACCATTCAATACAGAAATTATTAAATATATTTTATAAATAAATCACATAATTTTCAGCGAAAAAAAATTGTTGTAACCGGTGCGCTTTTTATATACAAAGCACCAATGTGTTTATTACATAAAATGCATAGGGGCATTCCATACAACAACATGCACTGAACAATTTAATTTTTTTTTTTTAATATTATGAATTATAACAGTGCAATATATATATAGAAGACATCACAACGACTATAGTAGAAAAAAAACATAGCAAAAAAATTAAACATTCATAAAAAAAATAAAAAAATAAATAGAAAAATTACAGACCGATGAGAAGAAAAATTTTAAAAATTATGTGACAACATTTTTTGTGTTGTTTAGAAGAGAAAACATCAACGATATTTTTTTATGCACCATCTTTTTTAAATTTAAAAAAAAAAAAAAAAAAATCTAGCTTTATCGGTGCATCCCTTAGACAGAAACGCATTGGTGTGTTTCTGTCGAAATGGTGCACCAGAAAATCGGAAAACGTTTTTTTTTTAAATGTCAAATCAGAAATCGTTTAAAAAAATAAAAAGTCAGAGGGACGACTGCGTTTGGGATCCAATGCAATAAGTGGTCCATTTGCATCACATGCCAAACACTTATATATAGAAAAACAAACCCATTAGATCTAAAATACCTAAAACGAAAATCCCTAATTCTGAAGTGATAGAGGGAGTTAAACCCTAGGGTGAAATTTTGCATTCACGTAAGCAAAAAAACAAGTGTTTAAGGTGAGTATGATTCTTTTTTTTTCTTTTTTTTTTCCTCTGAATGTAGGGTTTTGAGTGAATCACCACACCCTTCAAATCCTAATTTTCTGAATATTTCTGTTATTCCAAAGTATTCTTCTACTCCACAGTGCTCCCCGATATGTCTCTCTTCTAAATCTGTCTCCTGTCAATTTTGGAAAAATAATGAAAATATTGAATACCTTCTTCATATTAAAAATTTTTTATGAAAAGGGTTTAGAGCGAATCACCATACCCTTCAAATTCTCATATTCTAAATAATATTGCGGTTCCAAAGTATTATGCTCCTCCATAGTGTTCCTCTGTATGTCTCTCTTGCAAGTCTCTCCCCTACAAATTTTTGAAAAATAATGAAATAGTGAATAGCTTTTTAGTATTTAAAAGACTTTATGAAATTTTATTCTCGCTCTTTTTTTAATTGTTTAAAAAAAAGTGCGCTTTTTTCTTTACCTTTTTGGCACAACGATGCGTTTATGTAAGATGCACTGGTGTGGCCATATTACATTATGCATCAATGTGTCCATATTAATTGACGCACCAGAGACATAATTGTTTTTTATTAATAAAATCTCGAAACATGGTGTGGGTGATTTTTCAACGCATTGGTGCTTATTGTTAATATGCGCACCAGTGCATTTGTGGTTTATAAGTGCACCCGAATGCTTTTAAAATTATTTGAATTTTTATTTGCACATAAAATAGTATATTCATCTCAAATTAACTTTTAGGATGAATTCACATGACTTACAATACTTCAGTATGCATTTTACGTTTTATGTCGCCTTATTCTTAAAAAATGGTTTCAAAACTATATTCAAACTCAGATTGTGGTATGGTCCTCGAAATTTATTTTAGATTTGTACAGGAAAATTTATTGCTAATTTTGTTGAAATGCAGGGAGAAAACCTTATTATATGATCAAATGTCCAATTCTTCAAATTCCATCCCATTCCATATTGCTCAAAGTCCATCGCAGAGTTTTCCCTTTCCATCTCCAATAAGTTTAACTTATTTTATTTATGTTTTGATTATCTCATTGAATTGTTTTTTATCCATATCAATCTAAATAAAAATGTATCCAAATTTGCAGGATCCTGATTTAGAATCAAGTTTAGATGCATAAAATATTCCAGTACCGGTTCAAAAATGTTGGAAGGTCTTATCAAGAGAAACATACTACAAGCAATTGGTAGATGGAAATGGACAACCGCTTTACCCTGCCAATTGTGACATTCCATCTTCCAGCCGCAATTGATCCGGATTATTTTCGACACAAAATGAGAGCGGAGATATAACAAAGAAATGTACTGAGCTATATTGGATATTCAATAATATAACAGAAATGTATCAGAGATGCAACCATAAACACAGAGATACAGTAATACATAATTTCTATTAATGAGCGAAAATGTATAAAGACTATAAAAATACAGAGTGAAAGACTCGCTAGAATGGTGGCAGCTTATCTCTGAGAAGAGATGTTATGGCTACTCAGATTCCCAAGAAGATGATCATTACAATGAGGCTCCAAGGCCTTTTTAACATAAATAAAATCCAAAACTCTAACCCCGGAAGATGAAAAGCCAACAGTTTTGTGGACCCCATTTTGGGTAGTTTGGTGTATCAACTTCTCGGGGTGTAACTTTGGCATACGATCATTGTTTGGGAGCACGATAGATCATTGGAAAGGTCTATCTGAGGACTACACATGTTTCCATTAGACTTTAACTTTGAATATAGCATAATTTTGGTGAGCCCTAAAAACATTTTTTAGGGCCTCAAAACGGCCCCAGAAGTTTGGGACCCGAAAACTAGAAAACAACTGCCAAGGTGGAAGACTATTTTTCGAGCCAGTGGAATAGGTGGGTCACTACCGATATCCACCTTGATCAATCCTCCCTCCTTAGGAAGCAATGGTCTCCATTGCATTGAATTCCCAAGGGAGAGGGGGAAGTATTTGTTGAAGTTTAACCTTGGTGACTTGCTTGCCTTGTTGGAGAAGTTGTGTTGCTTAGATTGTTGAAGGATGTCATGAACCTGTTGTTGTCGGGGTTGAGTTTGTTCAACCCATTGAGCTACATTAGATGACTGTGTGCAGAATGAATCTTTGCACTTTGTTGCAGCCTTGTCGAATTGCTTATGTTGGATAGAAGGTGCTTGGGTCGAGGCTGCAGTGGTTGTAGTGTCCTTCTATTCACCTTTTGAACAGATTGTGAAGAAGTTGAATTTTGTATTATGAGATACTACCTTGTGGCATTGTTTAGGTGGGACAATAGTTGGAACTACCTCTGGCATTCTGTAGAGATGACCCCCCAGAGTAATAATGACAATACGAGGTCGAGACTCATAAACAGCATGGTGCTTCCACATATATGGTTGGCCCAAGAGAACATCACAGACATCCAGTGGGGCAACATCACATAATACCTCATCCTTGAAGGGTTGGATGTTGTATGAGACATTGTTGGCTGACGCGAAGATCGCATCCTTAGCGAAGCCCCCCTATGTTGTATGGTTGCAGGTGTGGTGTTGTTGACAATCCCAACTATTTGACGACCTCTATTAAGATGAGGTTCTTCTGGCTTCTGCTATCAACAATAAAATGCAGTGGGGTCCCCTTCACCCACATCTGTGAATGAAAAATGTGATCCCCCTCTTCGTGATCTGTTAGTTCTTCTAGTTGAATTATTGTGGTCGCGACAATAGCAATGGGATCTGTGTCGATGATCTGTCTTCTATCATTATTTTCTGAATCGGATTCTAAATCAGGGTTCGACTCCTTGTCTTTGATCTCGACCACCAATGACTATTTTGAGCGACATTCATCGATGTTGTGCCAGGGGATTTTGTGAAAATCGCACCATTTTCCAGTGTCCTTCTTTGTCTTTATGTTACCATTCTTTTCTTGTGGCTTTGAATGGTTTTCTGAAGGTTGGTTGTTAGGGTTGAATTTACCATACTTTGGTTGTTTCGGATTTGTAGACCCGAACTCCCACTTGTTTTGGTGCTTAAATTTCTGCTCGATTTTAACAACATATCAATAAGCAGTACTGAGTGATGAGATGTCTAGAAAATCAATTTCAGTTTGGATGTATCTATGTAGAGCCCCACGGTATTTCATAACCAAATGCCGCTTAGAGTCTTTGATACCCATCTTGGTGCACAAGGTATGAAATGTGCTAGTGAACTCTGGCACTACTTGGCCTCTTTCTTGATGCGGTGTGGTCCATCTCATGTATGGGTCTTCATAGTTGCCAACAGGGTAATATTGTTCCTTGACCGCATCCATAAAAAAATCCCAAGTGGGCTCAGCCCCATATATTCCATACTCCTCTGTGGAACTTTGCTCCCAGAAATGTTCCCACCAATGTTTGACATGGGGGAGAGCCTTAAGGAGTGAGAAGGTGATCTTTTCCCTATCAGAAAAATTGTGAACAAAGAAATAACGTTCTAGCTTATTTAATCTTTTGTCTAGAGCATCTGCATCTATCTATCCTTCAAATACAGAAATATCAAAATTAACTTGTACCTTGAAAAGCGAGGTTCCTCCAAAGTGGTCGCTTGATGAAGACGCGTCTGTTGTTATTGGCAAGCATTGAAGGATGTGGGAAAAATTCTACATCATTTTGTTCCTCTGTCGCGTGAGAGCTTGATCAAGCAACATATTAATAGAATCTTATGCTCCGTCGTTTTTCTATTATTTCACCATGGAGGTTTTCTTGGGTGTGCGAGAGCGATTGTCCTCAAGAGAGACAAGCTCGAGACCCAACTTGATATACTCGGACCTCATTGGAGACATGCAATGAAAAATGATCAAGAGCAACCTGCTCTAATACCACTGATCCAGATTATTTTCGACACGAAATGAGAGCAAAGATATAATAAATAAATGTACAGAGCTATCTTAGATATCCAATAATATAACAAAAATGTATCAGAGATGCAACCATAAACATAGAGATACAATAATACACAATTTCTATTAATGAGCGAAAATGTACAAAGACTGTAAAAATACAGAGTGGAAGACTCGTTATAATGGTGCCAGCTTATCTCTGAGAAGAAATGTGATGGCTACTCGCATTCACAAGAAAATGATCGTTACAATGAGTCTCCAAGGCCTTTTTAACATAAA
The DNA here is from genome assembly GCA_000966675.3 of Picea glauca. NCBI lineage: Eukaryota > Viridiplantae > Streptophyta > Pinopsida > Pinales > Pinaceae > Picea > Picea glauca. The sequence goes on from JZKD02S1674827.1 coordinate 231,859, forward strand.
GAAAATCCAAAACCCTAACCCCAAAAGATGAAAAGCCAACAGTTTTGTGGACCCCATTTTGGGTAGTTTGGTGTATCAACTTATGGGGGTCGTAACTTTGGCATACAATCTTCGTTTGGGGCACACGATAGCTCGTTGGAAAGGTCTAACGGAGGACTACACATGTTGCCGCTAGAATTTAACTTTGAGCATAATATGATTGTGGCGAGGCCTAAAAACATTGTTTAGGGCCTCAAAATGGCCCTGGAAGTTTGAGACCCAAAAAGTAGAAAAAAAACTACCAAGGTGGAAGATTGTTTTTCGAGCCAGTGGAATAGGTGGGTGACCACCGATATCCACCTGGATCAACAATCCTTGGTCGATGATGGTAATAATTGTTTGTTATAATGTAATTTGAACAAACAAATTATTGCATTGTGCTTACTAATATCATCGATGTACTAATGTTCAATATTTTTGAAATTAGGATTTTTATGATGATGAGAGACCTACCTACCATCTTTCATTGCACCCCACAACAATGTCAACCCAAGATAAGGTTGCAATGAGAAAAAAACTCAAAGAGGAAGCATACGAAGAATGGTTGAATCAACCACCTATTCAATTCCCACTATGTCCATATTCACCAATTAAGAATGACTACAACAATAGTAGTTCTTCAGAAGTTGGAAATAGAGACAATAAAAAAGAGATTGGTATGGATGATTACTTACGGGATATGACTACCATGGAGACAATGTTCTTAGATGCATTCCATAACGATGAGCTAGGGCATGATGCTCATATCAATGATATCATTTTCGAAAGCCTAAAATATGCTTCCACCACCCCTCTCCTTGGACATAGTGCCCGATCAAAGTCTACCCATCTTGGGACAACAATGTTACTATACAACGTGAAAGAAAAGTTTGGCATGGAAAACGCATGTTTCTTGGAAATATTGAGGTAATTGACAAACAAGTGCCTTATATTAATTTTGAGAAATCTTGTCACACAATCAACATTAGAAATGGTTTCTTTTATAAACGTTAAATGACCTTGTACATTTATATTTCCCACTCACTACGGGATATTCAAAGATAAGGTCTTCCTAGTGATAATGTTTTTCCCACTAGTTGTGAAGAGGCAAAGAAGTTGTTGAAAATGTTGGGTGTTGAGTATATATCATATCATGCATGTCTGAATGATTGTATTCTATATAGAGGAGAATATGAAAACAAAGAGATATGTCTGAAATGTGGGCATGATAGGTACCATAAGTCAAATAAAAATGGTGAATCGCATGGTCCTCCTCATATGATATTGAGGCACATGCCTATAATCCCAAAGATTCAAAGGCTCTTCCACTGGAAAGAATTAGCTATGCTATAGGGATGGCATGCCTTGCACAGAAGTGAGTCGAGATTTCTATGAATCCCAACAGATTCAATAGCCATGAAGCACATGGAGAATACATGGCCAGAAAAATTCAAGGATGAAGTACGAATTCTATGACTCGACATATCAATGGATAGCGTGAACCCATATTCCCTCCAAAACACCAACTATTATGTTTGGCCTGTAGTAGTGATCAATAACAATATCCCCCCATGGTTGTCCGTGAAGAATGAACATCTTATGTTGGCTCTTGTAGTCCCTAGTAGAAGACAAGTGAAGAATATGGATGTCTACCTACAAGCATTGGTAGATGAATTGAAGGAATTATGGGAAGGGTTACATGTATACGATGTATCAAGACCCATCGCAATATAGAGGAGTTTTACATTGTATGGCATATGTGCTTACACCACACATGATTATCCAGGCTTAGGAGTTGCTCTGGAAATTAACATGTTTATTGATTTGTTTATATAAGTAACAATATTTATTTGCATATTTAATTCATTGTGATTGGCATTCTATTCTTAAACTCTAATGCATTATGTATACAATAATTTTGCAGGTCTTGTAACTAAAGGCTATCATGGATGTAAATTTTGTGGACCTTCTCTGAAATTAACCCTAACACGGTGCTTCATATTGGAGCATTGACGCGCATCGGTGCGCATGATACAATGGAGTGCACCAGAATATATTTTTTGACACAATCCTACATTGGTGAGTAAATGTTTTTTATTTAACCATATAATAATGCGCTCTACTAATAGTGCACCGGTGCTTCCAATGTTGTGTTGCACACTGGAGCTTTTTTAAAGAACATTATTATGGTGTGTCATTATTTTCGTAACGCATCGGATAATATTTTTCTTTATTTGAAATAACCCTGATACAGTGCGCTAGTTTTGAGGGCACCGATGCAACTGCTGTATAAAACACATCGGTGTGTTATGTACTTACAAAAGCATCAGCGTAAAAATATCCGCTAAAACCTTCGCCCGCTCACCTCCAATAGTATCATCCACTATAAACAGATTTTTGGGATATTTTTATAGGGGCAACCACAAAAACCTCCACCAGAGGGTATTTTCCTTGTAGAGTGGGAATCCTCCATATCACTAGTCCTCATAAAGGAACCAATTGTATTTTGCATGTATCTCTAATTTTTCAAAAAATGTGCATGCAACAATTATTGTTAGAATTACGCATATTGTAAAATTCCCACCAATTAAGTTGCATTCTCTTCTTTGCCTTGATTTTCATAAGAACATCGATACCCTAATCAAAATTCTGAGCTTTCACATAAATACCCTTTCGAATTATCTTTCTGATGACTATACTTACGTCTCCATCTGATTTCTGAGCTAAAAGTTATGACTTTCGAAAATCAACAATTTCACTCATTTTTACACTTGTTTCACATGTACCAAATAATCTCAAGGGATAACTTTTTCCTCGTGTAGAAATAAATCTAGCAAGAACTAGGAGAAATTTTATATCGGGCGAGATAGGATTTATGATTTTGAACACACAAGCATTTTTGAATTCGTAATTTGATGCTCCAGTCAAATTCTGTATAAATATGGAATTGATGACTTTGCACTTTTACATTTTCACTAGACTTAGAAATTTTAGCAGAAAATGACGATCTCCAAAACAGAGCAAAACTGGAAAAAACTCCCTCAAGACAAAGTTGTCCAGTTTGATGAGTAGGTATATTGTTAAATAAATGAAATTTTTTGGATTGGAGATAGAGAGTCCCTTTTCCTCCCCTAAAGATTTCAAAAAAACCCCAAAAAGTGTCCAAGAATAGTGTTTTTTCCTTGTTTTGGCATCTCCACTCCAAACCCTTTAGAATTTTGGTAGATCCCCATTTGGGTATCTTCGTTCTTTCTTTTTGGACACCCTATAAAAATTTCGTCTTCATCTAGGCCCCGATTACTGAGCATGACCTAGATCTTTAAAAACCATTATTTTGCATTTTTCGGAAAATTGAAGAAAAATTACCCAGTGGTCATCATTGATACTCTTGTATCCCTCATCACTTCAAAAATACCCTGTAAATTTCATATGAATCTGAGTTGAAATACTCTTGTTATGGCCAAAACAAGTTTTTGGTTCCAAACGTTTTTTAGTAAATTTGTTTATTTTTCTCCTTACCTATTCTCTTCTTCTCTTCCCTCTTCTCTCTTACTCTCTTCTCTTCTTCTCTTCCCTCTTCCTTCTTCTCTTCTTCTCTTCCCTCTTCTCTCTTATTCTCTTCTCTTCTCTCTTCTTTATTTTACTTTATTTTATGGGCCTCGCTCATACCTAACTTCCCACTTAGAACCCAATATGACTGTGGATGGGACAAGGGTCCCACTTTCTCTTCCAGGCCTCCACTTAGCACCTATTCATTGGCTACAAGGATGGGTAGGTCCCATCCCACACCATTTTCCTCCAGCTACGTGACTTGCTTGATCCTCAAATCAGACGACAAATATTAAAGGATGATTAACAATGGAGGATGATTCATAAATTTTAGTTGGAGGGAGGTTAATAGCGCAAAAGCCTTTGAAACCACCAAACCACCCTTTGCCTACTTATTTCTCTTTCGTCCATTTTGTAGCTTCTTAAAACTTTTTGAAACTTCCTTAAAAACCTTCGATGCCACTTATGGTTTTGAAGCTCACCCCCTCATCCATCATGGCATCTATGTCAATCATCGGGCCTGCCACTCAGTTGTTGTGGCTTGTCACCATGGAAGTACAGTTGTACCACTGCCATGTCACTTAACATGTCGTTGTCATGTCACCAAGTTCGAAAATTTTTCAAAAATTTTCAAAAATTCAATTTGTGCCAATATTGCTTTATTTCCAAAATTGACATGTAAGCCTCCTTGAACATTTGATTATGCTTCTTTGGGTTGAATTCCCCCCATGCAATTGGTTTGTTGCCTCCATACTCAACCCTACCAAGAATAGTGATTTTTTTTTCCTTGTTTTGGCATCTCCACTCCAAACCCTTTAGAATTTTGGTAGATGCCCATTTGGGTATCTTCGTGCTTGCTTTTTGGACACCCTATAAAAATTTCATCTTCATCTAGGCCCCGATTACTGAGCATGACCCAGATATTTAGGAACCATTATTTTGCATTTTCAAAAAATTGAAGCAAAATTACCCAGTGGTCATCATTGATACTCTTGTATCCCTCATCACTACAAAAATACCCTTTAAATTTTATCTAAATCTGAGTTGAAATACTCTTGTTATGGCCAAAACAAGTTTTTGGTTCCAAACTTTTTTTTGTAAATTTGTTTATTTTTCTCCTTCCCTATTCTCTTCTTCTCTTCCCTCTTCTCTCTTACTCTCTTCTCTTATTCTCTTCCCTCTTCCTTCTTCTTCTCTTCTTCGCTTCCCTCTTCTCTCTTATTCTCTTCTCTTCTCTCTTTTTTATTTTCCTTTATTTTATGGGCCCCGCTCATACCTAACTACCCACTTAGAACCCAATCTAACTGTGGATGGGACAAGGGTCCCACTTCCTCTTCCAGGCCTCCACTTAGCACTTATTCATTGGCTACAAGGATGGGTGGGTCCCATCACACACCCTTTTCCTCCAGCTACGTGACTTGCTTGATCCTCAGATCAGATGACAAATATTAAAGGATGATCGACAATGGAGGATGATTCATAACTTTTAGTTGGAGGGAGGTTAACAGCGCAAAAGCCTTTGAAACCACCAAACCGCCCTTTGCCTACTTATTTCTCTCTCATCCATTTTAGAGCTTCTTAAAACTTTTTGAAACTGCCTTAAAAACCTTCGATACCACTTATGGTTTTGAAGCTCATCCCCTCATACATCGTGGCATCTATGTCAACCGTCGAGCCTGCCACTCAGCCATTGTGGCTTGCCACCATGGAAGTATAGGTGTACCACTACCACGTCACTTAACATGTCGTTGTCATGTCACCAAGTTCGAAAAATTTTCAAAAATTTTCAAAAATTCAATTTGTGCCAATATTGCTTTATTTCCAAAATTGACACATAGGCCTCCTTGAAACATTTGATCATGCTTCTTTGGGTTGAATTCCCCCCCTGCAATTGGTTTTTTGCCTCCATAATCAACCCTACCATGAATAGTTATTTTTTCCTTGTTTTGGCATCTCCACTCCAAACCCTTTAGAATTTTAGTAGATTCCCATTTGGATATCTTCGTGCTTGCTTTTTGGACACCCTATAAAAATTTCATCTTCATCTAGGCCCCAATTACTGAGCATGACCCAAATCTTTAAAAACCATTATTTTTCATTTTTCAAAAAATTGAAGCAAAATTACCCAGTGGTCGTCATTGATACTCTTGTATCCCTCATCACTACAAAAATACCCTTTAAATTTCATCTGAATCTGAGTTGAAATACTCTTGTTATAGCCAAAACAAGTTTTTGGTTCCAAACTTTTTTTTGTAAATTTGTTTATTTTTCTCCTTCCCTATTCTCTTCTTCTCTTCCCTCTTCTCTCTTCTCTTCTTCTCTTCCTTCTTCTTCTCTTCTTCTCTTCCCTCTTCTCTCTTATTCTCTTCTCTTCTCTCTTCTTTATTTTACTTTATTTTATGGGCCCTGCTCATACCTAACTACCCACTTGGAACCCATTCTGATTGTGGATGGGACAAGGGTCCCACTTCCTCTTCCAGGCCTCCACTTAGCACCTATTCATTGGCTACAAGGATGGGTAGGTCCCATCCCACACCCTTTTCCTCCAGCTACGTGACTTGCTTGATCCCCAGATTAGAGGACAAAGATTAAAGGATGATCGATAATGGAGGATGATTCATAACTTTTAGTTGGAGGGAGGTTAACAACGCAAAATCCTTTGAAACCACCAAACCGCCCTTTGCCTACTTATTTCTCTCTCATCCATTTTAGAGCTTCTTAAAACTTTTTGAAACTGCCTTAAAAACCTATGATACCACTTATGGTTTCGAAGCTCACCCCCTCATCCATCGTGGCATCTATGTCAATCATTGGGCCTGCCACTCAGCCATTTTGGCTTGCCACCATGGAAGTACAGGTGTACCACTGCCATGTCACTTAACATGTCGTTGTCATGTCACCAAGTTCGAAAAATTTTCTAAAATTTTCAAAAAATCAATTTATGCCAATATTGTTTTATTTCCAAAATTGACACGTAGGCCTCCTTGAAACATTTGATTATGCTTCTTTCGGTTGAATCCCCCCACCCTACAATTGGTTTGTTGCATCCATACTCGACCCTACTAGGAATAGTGATTTTTTCCTTGTTTTGGCATCTCCACTCCAAACCCTTTAGAATTTTGGTAGATGCCCATTTCGGTATCTTCGTGCTTGCTTTTTGGACACCCTATAAAAATTTCATCTTCATCTAGGCCCCGATTACTGAGCATGACCCAGATCTTTAAAAACCATTATTTTTCATTTTTCAAAAAATTGAAGAAAAATTACCCAGTGGTCATCATTGATACTCTTTTATCCCTCATCACTACAAAAATACCCTTTAAATTTCATCTGAATCTGAGTTGAAATACTCTTGTTATGGCCAAAATAAGTTTTTGGTTCCAAACTTTTTCTTGTAAATTTGTTTGTTTTTCTCCTTCCCTATTCTCTTCTTCTCTTCCCTCTTACTCTCTTCTCTTATTCTCCTCCCTCTTCCTTCTTCTTCTCTTCTTCTCTTCCTTCTTCTCTCTTATTCTCTTCTCTTCTCTCTTCTTTATTTTACTTTATTTTATGGGCCTCGCTCATACCTAACTACCCACTTGGAACCCAGTCTGATTGTGGATGGGACAAGGGTCCCACTTCCTCTTCCAGACCTCCACTTAGCACCTATTCATTGGCTACAAGGATGGGCAAGTCCCATCCCACACCCTTTTCCTCCAGCTACGTGACTTGCTTGATCCCCGGATCAAGCGACAAAGATTAAAGGATGATTCATAAATTTTAGTTGGAGGGAGGTTAACAATGAAAAAGCCTTTTAAACCACCAAACCGCCCTTTGCCTACTTATTTCTCTCATCCATTTTA
>JZKD02S1674827.1:245675-261280 GCA_000966675.3 Picea glauca
CTCCATCTAGTGCTTCAGAAGGGGGAGGACAATCAGTTTGAGGGATTTTCTGGAGGGTTATCATCATTCTACATTTGTCTGCAAATTGGGACGTCTCGGAGTCATAGGGGACTTCTTGTGATTCAGTAAAACTCAGATCTAGAGAGATCTGCTTGAGATCTGAGCCCGAAACTTCTTCCACAGGATTCTCATAGCCCGATCTATATTCTTGGAGAGTTTCAGAGCATTTGGAGGCCTCCTTCATCCGGGTTGAACCTGCTAGGGTTTCAGTCATCCAGTGGGGCGCACCATTCAGTGGAGATTTCATATCTACAACGATTGAGAGGGATCTTGGAGATTTGGGCACCTGGGTTGTTCTTACCATCACCCGATCTATATTCTTGGAGAGTTTCAGATCATTTGGAGACCTCCTTCATCAAGGTCAAACCAGCTAGGGTTTCAATCATCTAGTGGGGCACAACATTCAGTGGAGAATTCAGATCTACGGAGTTTGAGAGTGGATTTGGGAATTTGGACATCTAGGTTTTCCTTGCAGTTGCCTGATCTATCATTTGGCATATTTCTTGGGATGATTGGACACTTTTGGTAGCAGGGCAGAATTATTCAAGGCTTCGGCATTCTAGCAGGACGTGGCACTTTCCAACTTGGAGGTTGAGCATTATTATGGCTTAGATCTGCTTGATTTAGTCTTCATTGTATATCCAGCCTTTGGAGGCTCATTTTGTATTGTCGGGAGCATTTTGTAGCAGCTCACATCTATTGCTTGTACGGCCATCTGAGGTTTATGCCAGATCGGCCATCTATTGTATTGATCTTACATTGCTCATAATAAAAAGGTCAGATCTTTGCTTGTGCTTCTACATCTTGCATATATTGTGATCTTCATGTGTGATGAATCTTGTATGCACTTAAAAACTCAATAAATTAGTAGTAGTCAGTGATTCCAAGAAAGAATTTGGCTTGGGATCATTACACAACTACTCAACAATTTGTAAATTTATCAAATTCCAGGCCTGAATTTACTCAATCATAGATTAAAATTGGGGATTTTAGTCCTTGATCTCAATTTCCTCGATTTTCCAAAAAACAATCCCCAATTTTGCTTGGGGTAAATTTCGACAATAATGTATAGGCATACTTGAATTTCACCTTTGCAATTCTTTGCTTCAGCGTGTTGACTTTGGTCCCATGCAAACTCAGTGTTGAACATGTTGCTTTGATACCAATTTGTAGCACCCCTGCTACAAACCCATAAAACTTATTTGATACCATTAAATTAAATGCATGCAACATTCTAAAACAACCATGCATTTAATAACAATTTAAATAAACATGAATGCAACTAATTAAACATGAACATAGAGTTTATGTACAACAATTTAAACCCATAAATTAAAATATTGAATAGAGATAAAACACTTATCTTTTTTAATCAAATGTACAACCAACTATAGAGGACAGATGTTCCACCCAACCATAGATTTGTTGCTCCAAATCTCAGTAGCAAATCATCCCTGAAATGGGGCTATAAGTCCACAAGAGAGAGTGTCTCCTAAGGATGTCTATTGTCCACTCACAACGAGTTAGTTTCCTATAGCCATCCCAATCCACCAACTCTCTTCCCTCAACCTGCATAACCCAAGGAATGAGATCCCCTTCTCTACTACACAGTTCCTCAAGATATCCCCCTTCCCTCCAAGGTTCCAACATAGGTTAGCTATGAATCTCTCTTGTTGGGGACTCATGGGACTTATAGTTGCAACAAGAAACTCTCAACAACAGCTCATTTTATTTTCACAACAATCTCACTCTACAAGCCTAACAACTTGCTTCTTCATGTAATTATAGCTTCATCAAGCTGCTCACAAAATCCACTATGGATTTCTTCGAGTTTTTGCACCATGACCCCTCTCATTGCTCCAAAAAATGGTTGTCCAAAATCTCTTTTTGCAATGCCTATTTGAATTTTCCTTTTTACTCGTGCATGTTGACCCTCACATTCCCTAATGTTGATTGTACTCAGTCCCATGCTCTCAATAACCATGTGAAGTGACTTTTCACCCAACCCTCTTACATGTATTCAACGATTGGGGCTTTGATACACTCAAAAGGAAAATATAAGGTTCGTATAAAATAATAATTTTAGAAAGTGGCATCGGATTAATAAACATGAATAATTCGACCTTAGACCCCCCCTCTCTTGTGGAAAACTAGCCCCCATGACTATGTTTGTGTTTGTTTACAGTTGACGCTACATTTTATTTTGTTATTTTGATATATGATGTTTACATATTACATCACTTGGCCCGTGACCATATATAATATTTACATTATACATCGATAAATCGAGGATTAAAAGCAGGGATGTTACATCGACATATTAAGGGTTTCCATAGTGCTCAAATACAAAGCTTAGCTTATTAGAAGAAACCAAAAATGATGTATTCCTAGAACAATCATGTTGATAATTCTCTTTTTCCTAAGATGATGTTAGACCTAGGATGGTGTTCACCTCCTTTTTCCTCTAACCAAGGTACCCTTAATTGCTTGGTCCCATCCTAGGCTCTTCCTTTTTTGCATGCTTTCCACTTCGCAGGTTGTTGATCAAGCTTCTATCTGCATCTACTAGACGACCCTGTCTTCAATCAAGACTTTGTCTTTCTCCAAGTCTCTACAAGCTCTTTATGTGACTCGAAGGCCAAGATGGGACTAGGAGCATCACCTTCTCCATAGTTGATCATCTCAAGGTCTTCCTCCATGCCCATTTGGAGCTAAGAGTTCTCTCCTAAGACATTAATACCCTCAACACTCAATCCGTGGGCCTATGGAAACTCTAAAACAATGCACATTTTTCAAGGAAATTGTATCTATATCCAACATCCTCTTTGGTGTTATTTATCTATATTTATAAGATATACATTGAAGTAAACACTAAAAAATGTTAAAAAATAATATTTTCATTTTTTTTTAAATGCATGACATCATGATGGATATAAAAATATTACTAAATGAAAATGATAACTTTGAAAAAATAAATTACATACAACATTATTAATAATAATTTTAAAAAGATAAAAATGTCAAATTTTGAATTAAAAAAAGAAAAGAAAAAAGGTTGATGGTTGTTAAAGTCATTGACATATAATGTCTTAAAGTCTATATAGTTAACCAAAGAAATAGAGAACAAGTTAACTAGACTTTAAGCCAATGAAACTAATACTCAGTGTAGATTTTCCAAAAAACACAAAATATAGTAGGTTTGAAGATCAATCTTGGGCAATGGGGTTTTAGCTTCCCTACCTTCCTCTTTCCTACCTTTAGTGACATCTAACTCTTGGTCTTTCCTAAATTTCTCTTCTTCTCTATTATTCTCATCATCATGAGTAACAATTGTATGATAAATGCATCATGCTTTACCTCCATTTGATCTAGCTTTTCAAGATGTGTGTTGGTATGTTGCCTTCCTAAATTTGATACCACAATTTATTTATATGCTAATGGAGATCTACTATCTTGGAATACTTTGAGTCTCCACCCCTTGAATACCTTAGGTTTGGGATTAGTTTTCCCATCTTTTCATCCATTATTGAGTCAAGGACTTGCACTCTTTTATGCCTAATTATATCCTCCAAAAGCTCAACTTAGTTCCTCATTACCTCTTAATGGTGCCTCTACTACCCCTGTTGGATATCTAGTACCTTGACCCTGACCGTTATGTATTGTGAAGGAGAAACCCCACATATAGTCTCCAACAATGGCTCACTTCCCTCTTCCATTTCTTATTCTTAAAAGGTCTACCCCTTCTTCATAAACTAAAGTAGGAGGAGTGTAATCCACGGATTATGCAAGAAAATGTCAGAGAATTAGAGAGTGGAATGAAAACCGATGCTCTCACCTTCATCCCTATTCTTCTCTTATTCACCATACACATCTTTTTCCAATATCAATTCTAGATATATCATAGAATGATGGCCCCAAAAATCATCAAACATTCATCGGCGTACTCCCATGTTGCAAATTAGTGGCATCATCATCCTCCATATGTTGTGTAATGATCCCCTCCTTTGCATCTCCACAAGGGGGGGACAATATATCTGCGGATGGGACAACGACCATTTGTCGATGTAGTGACAAATGTTGGTTTGTGCTCCCTCATCAGTCCATGAGGAATTTGATCATTCGAAAATTATTCAAATAACTAAAAATAAATATATACTAAATTGGGGGAGAGGATAATCACTAGTGGGGCAGGTAGTTATATGGAATTTAAGTGGAAATGTACGAACAACACGAAATATAACATGTGGTAATGACACTAGCAATCTATATGATTGAAGTCCATACATAATGCAATTTTTATGACATGTAACGCTCATGAACAACGACACCTATCAACATACAATATACAATCAAGGCTAGATTCCACACTAAATTAAGGAAAGAGTAATGTAGAAACCACTTCAAAACCTTTTTGTTTTCCTAGGAAAAAATCATAATCTTTCATTTCAAGTAGAAAAAAGTTACGCTCAAAATGTGTATAGAGCACCCTCAAAATTCAACTTTGGAAAAACAAGTTAATTGCCAAAACCAAACTAAAAACAAAAACTAGTCCCTCAACATTGAGTCCTAGATATAGATCATGCAGAAGTTTACAAAAAGAGAAATCGAATCCCAATATAATGATAAGGTATTGCACCTTGTAAACAAATCATACAAAATCAAACATAAAGGTCTAAATAATAATATCAAACCAATCGCATAACATGAAGGGATTTTAATGAAATTGATCCCAAGTTCTTCTTCACTCTCCATGCAAGTTTTTGATAATTTTAGTCCTATTAAGCTCCTTGCAAATAAGTACTTATAATATATATAAAATAACATAAAAGATAAACTCTAGATAAATTCCATTTTTTTTAATTTAATTGAAGAAAAAAATTAAAATTAAAATCTATCCACCTATAGTTTCAATTTTTCAATAGACTAGTGTAAATGCATTATAAATTCAGATCTATTTTTTTAAAGCTAAAAGAGGGCATTATATTTCTATATATGGACAGTAAAAGTACAATCACACCAAAAAGGGCCTGTCATAGCGGAAACCAGAACCCTGTTTCAGTGAAGGTCTAAAAGGTCCAAGCCAAGGAATCTGTGCTTGGGGCTACCAAAACGGAAATCATCCCCCTCATTGTTACAGAAGATAGACTATACATCATTATCCAGTTGTTACATTCCATACAACCCCTTTAAGTTGAGGCAAAAGGAGGGGTAGAACCATAAAATCCCATAAGGACTTAAACATAAGGAGGACAAAACAAAATTGCATAAAAAACCCTGAGACAACAGATCACAACCCAACAGATGGATTGTTGAACTCCACCGGGTATTCCAAACGTTCCTTTCCTTTGTCGAACTTACTGATCTTGCCATCCACAATGCTTGGCTCAACGTCGTCCTCTATCTCAATTGGGAGAGCACACGTTCCTAGAGGGTTTGGGTGTTGGGCCTCCTTCCTAACTCAGAATTTGATCCTGAACTACAAGCGACAAAAGAGGTCAAATTTAGCATCAATAATTTCAATTGCCTCGAGGGTTCGATCATTATCCCTTTTGGCCTTTTCCACGGCCTGGACGACCAAAGCTTTCACGATCTAGTACATTTCTGCCAATTGAAAGTATTTGGTTTCTATGATGCGAGTGTATTTAGGGTCATCCACCCAATACTACACATCTCTTGCTATATCGACATCTGAAGTTAAGTGGCACTAGCACCTGAAAAATTCCTCGATTCCCACGATGTGTTGCCTTTCCTTCTTTGTGCTCAAGTGCTTGAAATGCCTCTCAGTCATCCCTTATGCTCGAGCAACCCTTGATCGGGTTGTCGGGCCTTTCGAATATGAGGGTTCTGATTATTTTCCTTTCGGCCCTGCACCTTTTCTAGCCATGGCTCTAAATATCCTAAGCTCCACTTCCCTAGAGATTGTCTCCTTGTTGTATCTATGGTGAGGCTGGTCTCAAGCCCCACCACCTATGCTAGAATAGAATAAGCACCTCAGAGGAGTCTCGACATTCTTTGACCACCTCTGACGCTTCCTATACTTAGAATCGTTTTTCTTTCTATTCTTCGGGCATCGAGACTTGGCCCATTTATTTACCAATCTAGCATGCATGTAGGGGGATGCAGTCCCAAGGACCCAAAGTCCTTTCCTCCTTGCTATGGTGTGGTCCATTATGCATGTCACATGGATCACCCAGGAGGTGGTTGTACCTATCATCCTTTCACCTTGCTTCCTGTAACTACCAAATTTATGACTCTCCTCTTCCATCTGAATCTTACGCAAGCTCCCATTGTTTTTCCTCGCCTTCCCATGATGAAGGTACTCTACCTCAATCTGCAATAATAAGCTTCGAGCCTTCCCATATTTCGTCGACTTACTGATTTGTGTGTTTCTTGAGAAGCCTCGACCCCTACAACCATCCTCTCCAAAATCCATAAAATTATTACATAACGTTGGGTTGGTCGTTATGAAAATTGACCCTTACTAGGGAATGATCCCTCCCATCATGACGAGTGTTAGTCGTGTCATAGTCAGCAATTATTTCCTCTGTCTCATCATGGGGCCTAGTGGCTTTCTCTATTTTTCTAGCTGGGTCATGATCTCTCAGCCATTCAACTGTTGTCTTGTTACCTTTTTATAGCTCCCCGCATGTTGTATTCTCCTATGCTCGACTCATCATGTGTCATCTCATGTCAATTTCATTTAGTCTTGTGGCTTCTTTCCAAGTAGAGTGGTCAGTGGGGTCCCCCAAGTACCATCTCTATATTTGAGACCTCTGCTAGACTCCTGCATTTTCCAAGTAGTCCACCATTGAGTTGGCGCTTCTTCGAACCTGGGTTGGTATTAGCACCTAGAAGTGTTGCATCAAGCTAGCGGCCTAGGTCTAGCCATGGGAGAGTCGAAATTTTTATGGGTTTGATCCCTCTCTTATATGATTCAGAGTTGTTATGATCAGGAGAGAGTCACCTTCCACCAACAGACTCGTTATGCCCTAGTGTTTGGCCCTGTCCAAGCCTATGATGAGTCCTTCCATCTCTGCATCGTTATTAGAGTTATACCCTAGATTGTTGGCAAACATGACCAATATTCTCCCCTCTGAGTCTCTCATAATTCCCCTCACACCAGATTTCTCAAGGTTATCCTTGGAGGCACCATCAAAATTTAACTTTAAGGCTCCTTTTTCGGTGGTTTCTACGCTTGGTTTGTCATTTTTGTTTTTTGGGGAGGAGTTTTGTGAGCTTGTTTGAAGGCCATGTCAAAATTCCAACGTCTGAAGATGTCTTCTTCCCCCACAGGAAAAATTCTATATTCCATTGACCAGGTACTTGAAGCAATGGATTGTTGCACATTCTCTTTAATTTTATTCCATACTCCCTGGATTGAGATGGAATTTTGTTTGAAAAATCTTCTATTCCTTTCTTTCCACATGTTCCACATCAAAATCTCTAGAAAAATATCCCAAGCTTTGTTCAGGATGGGATTCTGGAATGGATCTACTAACCATTAGGTGATTAGGTTTGTTGGGTTGTCCCTGTCGGCCCTGGCTCTCCGAAACATCATTGCCCCATTATCCCAAATCCTTCTCGTTTCTCCACCTGTGCAAAAGAGGTGGGGGAGGGTTTCCTCCATTGTACATAACATGCAGATGGAGGGGCCTTAATATCCTTTCTTTCTTGTTTTTTCCCAAGTCAACACTTTCCTAGATAGGATCGGCCACATGAAGGTTGCAATTTTGGGCCAAATCCCAGGTTTTCAGATGCGATGTCAGTCCTTTCTCCTATCTGCTTCTGACAAAATTGTTGCTTGTAAATAATCATCTTTAACTTTGTACATCCCCTTACCTCAGTTTCCCCAACAAATAATATCTAGACCATTTTTTATTCTTATCTATCTGAGGGATAGATCAACTTTAATGTGGTTTTTGGCCTCTAAGTCCAATTGATCGGGCCAATATGTCGAATCTTTCCAAATTCTAATGAATTTTGACTCTAGGGAGCCTAAGCTCTTCCAATACTGATGGACCTGGGTCCAACCTTTTTCCATCATGGAGTTTCTAGCTTGTTCCATTCCTTCCTAGTTTTCTAGGGTTGGGAGTTGTTCCCATGTGTCATCCTAGAAGAGGGCGGTATTCCCATTATGCACTTCCCATAAGCTTTCTTTTTGAACTAGCACTCTATTCTACCAGGTAGAATTCCAAATGAGAGAACCTGGTTGGTTCCCATCCATCCGGATGAGATCCTGAAGCTCCACCTCAAGAGCATATTTGTTTTTCCACACTTTGTCCCAAAAAGCCTCTAGGTTAGTAATCCATATCCACCATAAATTGGCTGCTAGGGAACGACCTGCATGTAAAGGGTCCTTGATTCCTACTCCTCCATGGGACTTTGGTTTACATAACTTCTCTCAAGCTATTAAGGAACATTTTTTGCCCTTTGTTGCACCCCCCTAGAGAAAGTTTCTTTGAAGAGTCCTGGACTTTTTCAAGATTCCTTTCGGTGTTTCCAACATGAAAAATAAATACAGGGGCATGGAGCTAAGGATAAATTTGATGAGAAAAATTCTTCCAGGAAGAGTCAGGAATCTATGGGTTTAGTTAGTCATCTTTTTTTCTAATTTTTCCAGCAGCACTTTCCATGAAGTGTTTCGGATGGCTTTGTCAAGAAGTAGGGCTCTCAAATATTTGGAGGGGAGACTAGGTCTTTGGAACCCAAGAATCTTGGCTATATGTCTTTGGATAGGAATAAAAGTTTTAAAGAATTTTTTTTAATATTTAGAAAGGTTGATGACTGTACCTAAAGCTTCTTTATAGATGTCCAGCATGCGTCTTATAGCTTTGGCTTCTTTGATAGTGGGGACACCCATGAGAGGGTTTTCGTTGACGAACTGGAGGTGGGTCATGGGATCTATCTCTTCTTGCAGTCTTAACCCTTGGAGTTTCTTCCCAGTCACATCCTCCTGGATCGGTATTCCCAGTCCTTCCACTAGGATAATATAGAGATACGGGGAGAGGGGGTCACCTTTTCATATACCCAGCGTTGGGTTGAAGGTTTTGGATGGGGATCCTCTGATTAGAATTGAGAAGAATACTGAGGAAATCAACCAAAAAATCCAGTGGACCCAGTCCTCTACGAAGCAAAAAGTCTCCAGCATTTTTCATAGGAAGTGCCAACTTATTCGATCATATGCCTTTGACATGTCTAATTTAATGAGCATGCCTGTTTTTTTTTATTACTTCATGGAATGGACTGTTTCGTGGGAAACTACAATCCCATCAAGGATTTGTCTACCCTTCATGAAACCACCCTATTCCTTTGAAATTATATTTTTCAATAAGGGTTTGAGTCTATTAGCCACTAGTTTGGAGACAATTTTGTAAATGACATTGCATAGCACGATCGGTATAAAATTTTATGATGTATTCCCCTCTTTGTCCTTTGGGATTAGGGATAAAAAGGTGGCATTGAAATCTTTGAGCATGAAGCATTGTAACACCTTGTCTCCCCCAGCTTGTAATTAATCATAAAATAGGACTTCCATGCTGAGCCATGTGAACAATATAAATGTATTATTGTTTGAGTTGCCAATAACTGTCTGTGGGGGTGAAACCTTGAAAGTACTGGCCATGATATCACTAGAGGAAGAATGTGAAAACTATACGAGAGGGTTCATTATACCAAATAACCCCAAATTTCCCTTGATGAGGATGACAACCTCCTTCAAATCCCAAGGAGAGAAATTAGTTACTGAAGAAAGGACCAGTGGTTGAATTATCAACCACCCCCATGAATGGGAGCATGGTCTAGCTGCAGAATGTCAGCCCAAAGTACCACAGAGATCTGCAAACTCGAGCTTCTTTCTGACAGAAGGAACGTGATGGGTCGGGAACCTTCTAAAAGAAGGAAGGTCAGATAGATACACAGGGGACAACGGAGAGGAGACACCAGACGAGAGCGCAAGTTTGTAAGGGAGATGCGCAAAGCTCTCCAAGGGATAATGAATAGAAGGTAAAGCGCTTGATGCTGAGTGAGCATTTAATAAACCTTGTCGAGGCCATAACAGAGAAAAATCTATGAAATTTGCAGAGAACAGAACCCGAGCAGAAGCTGAACAGAGAAAGAATCCTTGAGAACTGCAAGAGTCACCTGGTGATATCATGGCTTGGCACAGGGGTGGCCAGAGTGCTAATAATGAATGCCTTTGAGCCTATGGTAGGGTGGAAGGATGAACACCCATAGTCAATTAGTTGGCTACCACCTGTAATAGATAAGTAATCACATATCTTGTTTATTTAAGTGGTATTGTGAATTAAAGTTGGATATTCTATGAATGTTGCAAAGTTGGATATATTTGCTTAATGATTATACTGTATCCCTTTTTTTCCTGCTTGATTCTGTAAGTAGGAAAGTAGGGAATTGTTGTATTGGACGTGTTTTTATACTCATAAATGCTTGCGTTCCGTGGTGGCTTAAGCCAGGCCAGAGCCACGAACTGTGAGTTTGTTGACCTTAGGTATAGTTTCATGTACACATGTCAACCCTCCTATCGTTCTGGGTCCCTTGGAGGACAAAGTGGGTTAAGCTCAGGAGAGGTAGTGCAAATACGCACAGGCCCTCTACGAGGCGAGCAGAGACTGAGAACCACTTAAGTTCTAGACTTTATGAAGGAGAGCAAGAATAGTGTAGAAGACCCTTCCAAGCATTGCGTTCAAGAGAAAGAGTGCAAAACTCTTAAGCCTTTCAGAACCAACAAAGCTCAGGAAGAATAGTGAGGTTCAAGTATCGAAAGGGAAAATCCTTTTGTTTAGAAGATGAATGGATGAGATCCGTTCAGGAGGACCCAGGGTTTGTCGCGACCATTAGATTTGAAGAAGGGGCATAGGCGTTAACGCCATGACTCCTTCAGTCTTTGCAAGATCACACATCAGGTGATTCGCACGTTGGCCTGACTAAACTCCCGAAACCCGAAGTTGTGATGTGATCCGAAACATAGATCTAAGGATCTATCGGGACCCTCCTTGACTATCGGATTAGCAAGATCGGGGATTCGCACATCGAGAGATTCGCACATTGGTGTGACTAAAACTTTTGAAACCTGAATTTGCGATGTGATCTAGACCGTTGGATCAAGGAAGGTCATAGATCGTCGATCTGACGCAAGCAGATTACCGTAAGAGTATGTGGGAATTAGAAATTCCCTAAGAACCAAGCTCAGAACAGATAAATGCAAAGTGTGCCAGGAGGGCCATCAGAAGTCTTCTAAGGAAGTAGAGGGCCGAGTTCCCTTAGAACTAAGCAAGTTTCAAAGGCTCAAGAGGGATATCATTTCCAGAATGCAGGGGAGACCCAAGGTCACAGGGCTCGTAGAGGAAGCAAAGGTCGAGGCCTTTGAAGCATCGAAATCTTCCAAGTCTGGGAAGAAAGGTGCCAAAGCTCAAGAGGAGGAGCACAATAGTCATCAAATAAGCTAAAGAGGGAAGATCTGGATCGTTGAACTTCACGTCTAGAAACACAGGAGTGCGCGCAGAGAAATGGATCTGATTCGTTGGATCTAGAAGCGTGTGGACCAACAGTCGTTGGATCTGGAGGAGGTGCAAGAGGTTTAGTCCTTTAGAGTGCACAGGAAAAGAGTCGACTTAGTGATACACAAAGTCCCAACATCATCAAGACCATCCATCATTGAAGGACACATGGTCGAGATCCACGGATGTTGGAGGTTTGCAAGGGCAGGAGCCGCAACTATCCTAACCGTTCATTGGGAGGGACGCATGGCAGCCAATCAACATTTCGTTGACTCGTGACTTGAAGAGGTCTAAGGGAAAGTTTGTGAAAACTCGTGAAATGTGAATTCGCGAAAAAATCACAGTCGTTTATCAAGGAGAGATTTGGACCATTGGTCCAGGGAAAATATCGGCATTTCGGGGATCAAGAGTGTTAACGCTCTATAAATTCCTAGAGGTTGTTAGGGGGTATAAGAAATTTATCAGAGTTAACTTTATCCAACCACTTTGAAACATGGATCTAGCCCTATCAGTTTTAGAGAGGGATCTCTCTGTAAGATTTAGATTTGTTTCACGTTTCAGGTATTAGGATAGTTAAATAAATAGGACCGTGTTGTTTTGTTTTAATATAGATGGTTGAAGTATGCTTACGCTTCCATTGGGCTATGGGGTCTGTGTTAAGGTTTGAGATTAAACACAAGTCTAAAAGGTAGTTTCACGGGGCAAGGTAATGCAGACATTGGATCCCTTAGAAAAAGAATGATGTAGAGCGGAAATAGACAGGTAATCAATTACAACAAAAAGCATTTAAGAATTTTTTATTGTAATATTAGAAGAAAACATTTAGATTTTCAAAAGAGCTGCATAGAGTATCAGAGACAAATTACGTTAAATCTCCTTTTGAAAATTATAAAGAAAGAAACATAATGATAACAAAGCATAAACACATTCAACGAAGAAAGAAAACTTCACCAATCGTCAACACGCAGGAATCATGTGAAAAAGTCCCTTTTATTTCTAGTAAATCTCTTCAAAGTTACAGATTACAGCTTACTTGGGCATAAAGATCAACCCTCAATACTTCGAAGTTTGAAGTATTTATAAGAAAAATTACAATTGATCTTGTCATTAATGATCGGGACGTAGTAGAATCCAAATCTAACTAACTATATAACAAAATACAAAATTGTAGGAACTGCTAATGATCTGTCGGATTCTTTGATCTGATTTCGGGGAATATTATTGGCGAGTCATCAACTTGACTTTAACTGCTCCGCGAGCTTATTTTTACATCCACATCATCTTCTAGTCGATCAAGTCACATAGGTCGTCCCATCTCTGTTGACTGGGAATGTTGACTTTGAGCAACCTTCGATACACCTCATCCTTCTCTGTGTATTTAGTGAAGGTGGGTTTGGTGATGAAAATATACTTTATCTCTTGTTGTATACTCGGGTCTAATCTCAGAGTTTCCAAGAATGCTTTGCCTATGATGATGCCTTTTATGCCTACGAACTTGGACCCATCCTTTGCCACTGTGAGAATATTTTTTTGATAATCTGAGAAAGTAATCAGCTTATTAATGATCACAAATAAACTTGGGAGACCTTTCTTCTACAAAGAGTCGATCTTACTAAAAAACCTTTGTACCGCGACATCCATTGCCTGAAATTTCTCCTCGAGTTGCAGCAATAGCCCCCTCTTGGTCAAGATTGTCTTAACTTCAAGAATAGTCTCAATCCTATCCTCATTTTGTAGGGCTTCCAACTCTTCTTTTGATTTAGAATTTAAGAATTTGATTATCTCATTCGCCTCTGTAGGAATTTATCCTAACTCTCCCTTTATCCTGTCGATGGCCTGTCTGGCTCTCTGTACCAACTCATGTTGTTCAAACATAATTTGTATCAATGACCGTATCTCTGTCACCGATTGATAGATGTCCATCCAAATATTCTCTTTAGCCTATGTATCAAAAGTGGATAGTAATCTATGTTGGGCTATGGATGTTTGTTTCCAAAATTGAGCATAGGTACTATTTGTCAGCATCTCGTTTTTCTTCTTAATCATGTCATATTTCTCAAAAAGGTTCAGCCCTGCTGGCTTCTGTGCAGCTCTAGTTGTTAATGTCGTATCACCCTACTTCTTCGACGAGAAAGTAGACATCTTCGGCTGGCTTCCTGAGGAGAATGGAGAATATTCACCTTCTATGACTGTAGTAGACTGAGTCTCTTCTTCACCAGACCTATCGGGTGTATGAATGGTCTTGGGCCTTTTTCTATAAACATGGAAATCATCGGCCAAGACTTCAGTGACCGAGGGAGATACATCTTTTCTTGTTCTTTTCTCTGCTGGTGCCTAAGGGGTAGTAGTCTGTGAAATATTGGTCGAAGGGGGTTGTTGCTCTATGTCTGTCAGAGTGTTCTCCTCCCACTCTATCTGGTTCATAAATATCTCGATTTCTAGCTTGGGAACATGAGCATAAGGAGAGATTTTATTGCTTAGTCTGGTTTCTACAATGATCCCACATGGATCATAATGCCAAGTGAAGCTAAGACTGAATTTCATTTCCTTTAAAAACTTGTTTGCCTCCTCTCCTACAGCTCGACTGTTACAGATGAAAGATTCGATCTATCCAGTGATCCTCAACTGTTGTTTCTTTTTGAAGGCCACGAAGTGAATATCATCGAAGTTGATCATCTGTCTAATGTACTCCAGAGCAAATATCATGACGAGTAGATATTTGGGAAGTTTATATGGTGGAAGCTCACAACCATAGACTTTGATCTTTGTGTGATCATGGTAGAGGTACTAGTCACTTGTTTTGGCAAATTATGACAAGTGCAAGAGCCTATGAATCTCTTCATTAGTCCTAGGTTCCTTCCGTCCACTAAACATGCTTACCATTGGGTGGTAAAATTGATCAATGAACTATTTAAAACTGAACTCTGATGATTTCTTTCTCGATAAAGATGTCCAGAAGGTGACAGCTTGCGGATGGTCGTCCTGGTCCATCTTCTGCATGGAAAACGAGAACTTCTCTGCTTGAAAGAAAAGGAACATGTAAGCTAATATGGAAGAGTATCAGAACATGCCTTCTGTATGAAACTTAAAAAGTTGCACGTGAATATTATTGGCCAGGAACTTACTGAAATCGAACTGGATGGTTGCCTTCTCTTCAGTGGATAAAATGGACAAGAAACCCAGGATGGGTTCATCCACCCATTCATCTGAATAATACCCTAGCAAACAACACAAGAATGAGATGACATTATTACCTTTTTTTTAGAACATGGAGGAACGATAAGGGGGATTTTTCTTGGGGAATTGGGCAGTCTCGGGGAGGAAAAGTTTGAAAATTTGCACTCTCTGGGGAAAAGACAATTTTTGGTATATTTCAGTTAAGATTTCAATGGTGAAAGGGGAAAGGGATTTGGATTTGGGGATTTGCATCATCTGGTCAATGGTTTCAGCTGTAATGGTGAATAGTGTCTCTCTAGATGATGAGACTATAGCTCTCTGATTGGGAAGATAGTGCGCCTGGCACTTGAGGGCGAACTCGGGAAAATGGAGAATTTGGGGGAAAAGGTACAGTGGGAGATTGGACTCCTAGAGTCCAATCTCATCACTGTGGTCTAGGAAGGTGTCTTTCAACCATGAGTGTAATTCAGCAAAATCAAATTCACATTTGGGTTCTGAAATCAAGTAATATTTTTCGGCCATAGGGATTCGGTCGAGGTCAACGGGAGGTGGGAGGAATGTATTGTCATCGATCTCTGAATGTTTGGACTTTGGCACCATCACTTCGACTAGTACCTGCAAAAGTCTGAAAAAGAATGACGTTGATTGTAATGTCTAGGGATTAATGGTTGTTGAAGGCGAAAAGGCGAAGAAGACGATGATTTCAGTGGTGTCTGAATCATGAATGTTGAAGAAATGGTGAAAAATGGGATTATCTAAAGGAACGGGTATCCGTTGGGGCATAGGGGACAAGTCAGCAGATTCAACGGGTATGTTTGGTTGCATTGATTGGCCAACGGATATCTCGGGGCT
>JZKD02S1674827.1:269628-281171 GCA_000966675.3 Picea glauca
TTCTTCCAAGCAATAAGTTGTAATTGAGGGGAGCATCGACCACCTCGACATCAACAGTGACAGTTTTTCCACCCAATTGGATGGGTAGGGACTGTAAAAGCTCATGGGGATGAAATCCTCACCCATCGAATGTGCGTAACATCATTGGGGATTTGTTAAGTGCGGGTGATTTTAAACCTTTCCAACATGCTAAAGACATGACACAAGTTGAGGCTCCCTCATCCAGAATAGTTCGGTGGATTTGTTGATTGTGAACAACAACATCAACTTGGAAAGCAAGTTGGTGGGAGAGTCGAGATGTATAATTGTCCAGGTTAAACATGATATGGTTGGATGACTCAGAATAAACGACACCAATAGCATCCAAGAGCGTTCTACGTTGACTGGGGCAGTGTTGTAGAACTTCTAACGCAGACATAGCACACGGTGCTTGAGCCAAATATTCAACAATGTTGTAGTTCCAGGCGGCACGTGAACTAGGATTAAAGTTATTTACGGATAGTTCTCTTAGGAGGGCATAAGATAGAGTCGAACATAGGTTTCTCAATCTGAAGTGGTCTAGACGGAGGATTAACCGACGGAGGACTAACAGAGGACGGTGATGGATATGGTAAAGTATCGGTACCATTAGTGACCTTTCCTTTGTCAGGGTTACCTGGTGTGTCATATGTCTTAGAGCAAGTGGTCAAATTAATCCCATTAAACATATAAATATGTGCACTCGTCGAGGCCTCATCATGAGGATGGCTAGAACTAGCCCCAGGAGAGGGGGTTTGAGCAACCATGGATTGTTAGTGTGGAAAAGGATGAGTAAGCACAGCGGGTTGTGAATTTCCCTGAAAAAGTTTGGCCACTTCATTGCGATGTGGACAGTCTCGAGTGTAGTGATCGTCACCACAAATGATACACAGGAATTTCAGTTTCCATTGTGGTTTCTTTTCAGTAGCAGGTGTTTGAGCTTGATTTTTTGGTTGTTCATTGTTATTAGTATTTTTTTATTTATTTTTTGTCTTCTTATTACCTCCAGATTGTTGTGAAGGGGAAGATTGAACTACATTCACCTCAGAGATCTGAGTTTGGGGGGAGGTAGAGGAGAGTGTGGTCGACTGGGAAGTAGATTGAGTTTTGATGGAACCGATAACACCGTCCACATGAGATGAGGTTGACGGCTTGGATGGATAAATATTAGCTTGAGTAGCATTTGGAAGCAAATCATACAAAGTACCAGATTATGAATAAACCAAATCTAAGTATTGAGCCTGAGTGATGGTTTCTTCTTCAGTGATCACGCCACCCATAGTGACATCGCGAGCAATCAGGGGTAAAAGTGATTTAGTAAACCATTCCGCCAATAATATGTCAGGAATGATTACCTTGATCATCCTTCGTCATCGTCTCCACTTATGAATATGGTTAGAGATATGCACAGAGTCAGTTTGACGAAGGGAGTTCAAGAGTTCAGTACTCGTCTTGTAGTGAATAGGAAGTTGAAAGTGCGTGAGGAAAGACATGGAAAGGGAGTTGAAATCATGAAAAGAAGCACGTGGTAGTTCAATATACCACTTTGTTGCAGAGCCAGTAAGTGTTTGCTGGAAAGGTCACAAACGTATAGAATCATCCATGAGGGAGTTTGATGAACACCACAAATGGAAAGTCATCACATGGTTATTTGGATCTTCTCCAGATTTTCCGTCAATTTCAGAATATCGGAAGGAAGTTTAGCTGGAATAATTGGCCAAACCGGTGAATGAAAAATAAGATCATTGGTTAACCGAGAAAAGTCTGGGAGATCTAGAGTCGCAAGGAAAGGTAGTTGTCGGTTAATTTGCGGATGATACTAGCGTGGCATAGGAACACCAGTAGAACCATAAAATGGGTAGGTCGATAATTGTAACCAGTAGGTCCTCCTAAATACGGTTGTTGTTGATCAGGATAAGTAGGATTCGATGATGAATGATAAACATTTGCATAAACCAGTGGGTTCTGAGCATTATAAGTTGGGTGATTTGCTTGTCCATGAGGAGGATAAACATTTTTCCCTTGAGGAGGGTAAGGAGTAGATCCCGGAGGTAGATACACATTAGACCCATGGGGAGGATAAGGTTGTTGTCCCTGAGGACTCCAAATGGTGTTTGGGATGCCACCCGAATAAGGTTGTCCATAAGATGGTCCGGAAGGAACAAGATTTGATACTCCTTGTGGGTTATGATATGAGTGCCCCCCAACATGGGGTTGGGTAAATGTGCCTCCGGAAGATACTCCCCGAGATTGTGAAGGGTTTCTAGTAGACCAAGGTTGCCCCCCTACCAGCGGTGGATTAATGATCGGGGTATGACTGGCAAAGAGAGGTTGCCCTCAGGGAAGAACATGAAAAGGGGGCTATCCCCCGGGAGGGGTAGGCCTGCCATAGGATGGTGGTCTTCTAGGAGGTATATGTCCGCTAGATGGTGGTTTCCCTCCAGTCGGTTGTATTTGGCTGGAAAGGGTCTGCAGTCTCGAGTGAAAAGATGTCCCAGCAAGATCGTGTGGAACATGTGGAGTTGTAGAGTGAAAGTTTGCAAAAGCAGGGGTAGGGATCGAAGTTCCTTGGGAATGAGTAGAGGTGATGAGTCTAGCATTATGATAGACTTATGTTGACACAACAGTAGGGTTAATGACCTGATCGATGGAGTGATTCATAGTTTGACCAGATAGCCCAGTTTCAATAGGAGGGTCATGAGGATTAAAGGGTTGTCAAAAGGATTCAAAATTCTCATAGAGATCACGTCCTGATGAATTCCTCCATATAGAACGAGCATGTGTGGGATTTGTATCTACTGCAGTGGTAGGATGAATAGGATTCCTATACTCATCACCAAAGGTTGGTTCTGTGGATCCCATATATGTTTCGGTAAATGCTCTCTCAAGTAACTGTGGGACCTCTTTGTCTATGACGTTCCCAAGGGAGTCTAAACGAAGCAAAAGTGGTTCAAGAGGGGTTACCGACATAGATGTAGTACGAGAAGTGGGATTCTCAACCGTAACCAAAGCGCCCTCTGAATTGTCTAATGGAGGAGCAACAACACTCCCAACGTCAAATTGATTTTCTACCTCTCCATTGTAGTTGTCTTATGGAGGGTTAGGAGGTAAGGGTTGGTAGCCTTCCGGAGGTAGCCCTTGTATCCTATGCGATTGGCGAAGACCTTTATCGTCTACAAGCTCAATTTTGGAGAATAACAGTACACGCTGAAAATCTAGGGCCAACTAACAAAAAGAAGCAACATACGTTAATAAAATCTAGGAATCAAAACCAAGCAAACAAAACTTCTCTCGATGATCGTACTAGTTGGTGATGAAATCCAACATCGCGTGATCAAGTCAAGAAGGGGCTAGGTATGGTGGAATAGTTACAATGGCGACCTTCTTAACAAACTTTCACCTTGGTACAAGCTTCCACACAATAATTGTGGATTTAATCTCCAAGGAGCCCAAGTGAGTTTGACCAATGTCTGTTCCAGGTACAGTGAGACTTCCCTTCATTGTCACCTCATGTAAGTACCTAAGGATTATGGCAACTAAGGACACCAACTCACAGTCAGCGCCTGGGCAGGTACAGTCAACAGTCTGATCCAAACGTATGGGCAGGATAACAAGTCTGAAATCAACTCGAGAGGCTCCCACAAATAATCGTGGGTATACCCTCAAGTGACCCCCAATATANTGACAGTGGGTAGGGGAGTGCTCCTCTCCAAAATCCATTTTTTAGTGGTTCTTTCAGTGGCAAAAGTTTTGTACTCCCTATCAACTGATTTCTCTTCTTCAAAACTAGTCTTTGAGGTGTCTTAAGTGTCTTTGTGATGTTGTTAGAGGCACGACATAGGCAAGATGGTAGTATGATGTTTGTGACACTTGCAACACTTGTGGTCAATATGCGACACTTGCGGACAAGATGCGACACTTATAACACGTGTAATGACGACACTTGCGACACTATCGAAGTGAATAATTTTGAGGTTTAACAATCCTCTAAACCGAAAAGGGTTTTCTTGGGATTCAATGAAATCCCAAATTTTCTGCATTTCTCAAACACTCATCTGAGATGTTGTGAATGTTCCTCGTCGTATTTGGAGTAGACAGTCACATCATCCAGATATATGACTATAAACCTGCCAATTTCATCCACAAAAGCAATGTCCATTGCTCTTTGGAAAGTTGCAACAACATTCATCAAACCAAAAGGCACCTTCACATACATGAAAGTTCTCCATGGTGTGGTGAAAGTTGTTTTCTCTTGATCATCTGAGTGGACACGGACTTGGTTATAGCCCGAAAAACCGTCTAGTAAAGAGATCCTACTGGCCCCAACTACCTTTTGTAAGATGTGGTCCATTTTAAGCAAAGGGTAATTGTCTTTGAGGGAAACCTTGTTCAGGTTTCAGAAATCAATGCAAAGCTTGATTTCACTAGTCTTCTTTATGGTAGGGACCAACTTAGAAACCCATTTGGAAAATCTTAAGGGGACTATAATTTTGGCATCATACATTTTTTTAATCTCCTTTTCTATCAGGGGAAGTAACTTGGGATTGATTCTCCTAAGTTTCTACTTGAAAGGTTTGTGTTCTTCTTTTATTGGGATCCTATGTTGTATGATACTTGTGTCATAATATTTTAAATCCTCATAACCACAGGCAAACACATCTACATATTCCTTAAGCAGTTCAATGTATTTGTGTTTTTTCTCGGGGGTTAAAGATTTGGAAAGTTTTATCATCTTGGGTTTTTCTTCTATCCTTGTGTTCCACTCTTTGACCTCTTTACCACTATCTTCAATCTTTGTTTTTTTTGCTAAATCGTTAAAATCAAATAGGTCTTCTAACAGAACTAAACCTCTCGGTAAGACATTGTTTTTCAAATGTAAAATATCAGAACCTTCGTCATTTTCATTTATTTCATCCGTGTCTACTTTATTTACACTATCATTCTCAAAAACTTATTTATTTACATTATCATCATCACTCTCTAAATCTATATTTGTACATTCGAAATCATTCTTACACTGCATGAAGTCTTCAATTTGATCACCGTTTCCAAATACCTTCCAGTATCTGATGTTATCTGGGACAGTTGGTCTGCAGTTCACCTCTATTGTGTATTGGCGAGTGGGACGGAAAGGTTTTTTTGCATATAGTTGCTGACGTAGCCAACCCATCTACTAGTATGTTCTGTCCCCTGGGCATTACCTGCAAGTCGACTTCAGTGGAACATTGGAGGGAATCCAAAACAACATTCCTATAAGCTTTAAGTCTAGGGTGTTTAGCCGCATACTCACCTTTAATTTGCTTAATGACCAATTCATAATCACCTCTTACTGTAATCTTTTTGGCACCAACCTTCTTCAGTAGCTTCAAACCGAACATCAAAGCTTCATACTCGGCTATGTTGTTAGTGCATTGGAAATTCAGTTTGTAAGAGTGGCTCTCTGAATACCATTATTTGTGATTATGCAACCAAACTCCAGCTCCAGCTCCTTCTTTGCTCACAGCTCCATCAAAATCCATACTCCAGAAATATGTTGGCAGTTCATTGCTTTCTAATGTTTCAGTGTTCTTTACCTCAGTGATTGCTTTATCTTCTTGTAGGTCAGGTGCGTCATCCTCTAACTGAGCAATTTGATTTTCCAAGTCACCATCATTGTACAATATGAATGAATCTAGAACAAAGTGTGCAGAGTATAATGGGTAGTTATGTGGTTTTTCTTTACTACTGACCATATACTTCATCAAGGTCTCTATGTACAACCTTCTTTGTTGTCCAAATATTGGGATGGTGGCATACGACATATCTAACTGCAAAGTGCCTTTCAACTTAGCTCCCCAAGATCTAGATAACAACATCTTGTATTTCGGAGGGATGTCTGCAACCACGATATCCATCACCATGCTTTTTGCTAGGATTTGAACTAGGGTAACACATAAATGTTTAATCAGCCCTATACATTTGACCTTGCTTGAATCGAAGGAGTGCAAGTCCCTGTAGGGTCTAGTGACATCAAGCCCCAACTTCTCCATCACAACTTTAGGCATCAGATTGTGAGAGGCACCATAATTAAGCATAGTGTTGTGTAAGATGTTGTCATGAATATTCAGACTGATATAGAATGGGGGAACAACACCATTATCGGTTTGTCCATCAACTTCAGGGCTGAACAAAAGTTTGAGTTGATTGTCAGTAAGATTTACAATGTCTGAGTGTGTACTTGATCCAATATTCAATGCCTTTGTACCTATCTCTGGTTCAATGCTTAATGCTTTGATCACCTATGACCTGTAAGCATTTTTTCTCATTAGTTCGGACAGGGGAATAAGAATCTTCAATTTGGCTAGTTCCCCTTTGAGGCTGAAAGTAGTGGAAGCTTTGCTTAGGATTTGCACTTCTGGTTTGTCTGTCATAGTTCTTTGGGCAGAAGTATTTGGTTGGCTAGAAGATGCGACCTCAGTTTGATTCGATCTTTGCAAAATTTCAAGATTTCTTTTCACGGAAGATTCAACATTATTCTTTACTGGAACTCTCTTGAGAGAAGCGTCTGAGGTTTTCTTGGCCTCAATTGTTTTCTTCATTTCAACCGTCTTCTTTGTTTCAGCAACCTTCTTTGTAGGGTTGTCATTAGTCTTCTTTATTCTCAAGTTATACTGTCTGTGAACCTCAATTATAGCATTTTCAAAGGCCCGTTGTTATGTTTCCTCTTCTTCCTCATTTACCTATGTTTGTGACAGTAGAAAAAGGTCATGTTCTTCCTGAGTAAGGAAAATGGAGTCATCATCGTGAATATCCATGAGGTTTATGTGAGTGTCATCCAAATCTTCGATTATTTCCTCCCCATCATCAGCGTAATTTTCTTGAACAGGTGGTCTAATTTGCTGATCAGGCCCCCTCTTCTCTCTTTGATCTCTCGGATCCCTCAGCCTAATCTGGGTGGGATTTCTTCTGAAGTTTGGATTTCGAATCTGAGGAGCAGCTTGGTTTTCCCTGAATGGATTTATGTTGGCTATAGTAAGCCTCTCCATCATTCTCTTCATAGCTCTCACTAAGGAATCTAGATTAGCGTCTGAAGAGGAAGTGTAAGGCTCTTCTTTGATCATGACCCTTCTCTCCGTTCTTTGCCTGGCTCTTCTGGCTAAGAGATTTGCTTCCACACTCACTACACTTCTCTACATGTCTTCCAAGGTGACATAATTTCTTTCCCTTAGTTGGTATGACATATCAGCGTCAAATCCATTAGGGAATTTGATTAATGCCAAACCTTGAGGAGGCTTGATATCAGCTGGAATTGCGTTGTAAAGATTATTGAAACGAGTGCAGTAATCTTGCACTATTTCTCCTTGGTTCCTTTTGATATTCTCATATTCTGATAAAATCTAGAGAGGGTTTTTCTTTACCTCCCATCTGTCAAGGAAACTTCGTTGAAAAGAAGAAATGTCAACTATGGAAGCAGGACGTAAGGCTTTGAACCATTTTTTGACTTCTCCAGTCAGAGTCTGAGCAAAATGTCTCATTTGAACATCAACTTCATCTACTTCCTGCAAATCAAAATAATCATTCATCTTATCAACATGTTGTTGTGCATTAAGAGGTCCAGTGCCATCAAACTGAGGAAGTTTGGTTTGGTAGTCCTGGGGCATGGCATGTAAGGGAGCAACCAACACCAAGTGAGCATATATGGCTGCCATGATAGGTGGGTAAAGTTGAACAACAACTTGTGTGATGGGAGGGGAAGTAAAAGAAGTTGTGGAAGATGAAGGCCTGGGAGGAACGTAGTGAGCTAGTTTATGTTTAACAAAAGTTGCAACAATAGTCAAGGCAGAAAGATCAACTAACTGTTGGAAGTGGGCTTGGCATAAAGCTTGATCAAGATTTGCTACTAGATCTTCTAACTTGTCAAACTCTTGAAGAAATTGTTGAACACAATTCACTCTGAGAGAAAGTATTTCAGGGGTCCTGGGTTGTAGAATGGTTTGATCTAGGACTGTTTCACCTACAAAGCTGTCGGATTTTGTTCTAAAAAGGCTTTGTTCAAAGGACATGCCAAACTCAAGATCTTGAATGGCAACAAGATTCTCTGGGAAATAAGTGGAACTATGAAGAGGACTATAACTCCCGGAACCTTCTACAGTATTTTTCTTCCTGAGTAGCTTTTCTAGATTGTCTAGTGCTATTGCAGGTTCTGGATATGGGTGAGATCTGATGAAAACTCTTTTAGGAGCCATAATTTTTATTTATTTTTTTATTTTTTTAAAATCTAATCTAATGTATACAAACTTTAACAACCTATGAACATTATCTCTTTATAAGTTAGATTTTATGATTCCAGAAATAAAGTTTTCTTTATCTAGGGAAAAGAAATCGTGGGATGAAAGTTTGTTCAGTTCCCTAGTATGGTCGCCACTATGTTAATGATCTGTAAATTACCGAAGGTTGTCAGGGGGTAGAAGAAATTTATCAGAGTTAAATTTATCCAACCACTTCGAAACTGGGATCTAGCCCTGCCAGTTTCAGAGAGGGACCTCTCTGTAAGATTTAGATTTGTTTCAGGTTTCAGGTATTAGGCTAGTTAAATAAATAGGATTGTGTTGTTTTGTTTTAATATAGATGGCTGAAGTATGCTTACGTTTCCATTGGGCTATGGGGTTTGTGTTAAGGTTTGAGATTAAACACAAGTCTAAAAGGTAGTTTCACGGGGCAAGGTAATGCAGATGTTGGATCCCTTAGAAAAAGAATGATGTAGAGCGGAAATAGACGAGATAATCAATTACAACAAAAAGCATTTAAGAATTTTTTATTGTAATATCAGAAGAAAACATTTAGATTTTCAAAAGCGCTGCACAAAGTATTAGAGACAAATTCTGTGTTAAATCTCCTTTTGAAAATTAGAAAGAAAGAAACATAATGATAACAGAGCATAAACACATTCAACGAAGAAAGAAAACTTCACCAATCGTCAACACGCAGGAATCCTGTGAAAAAGTCCCTTTTATTTCTCGTAAATCTCTTCAAAGTTTACAGATTACAACTTACTTGGGCGTAAAGATCAACCCTCAATACTTCAAAGTTTGAAGTATTCATAAGAAAAATTACAATTGATCCCGTCATTAATGATCAAGACGTGGTAGAATCCAAATCTAACTAACTAGATAACAAAATACAAAATTGTAGGAACTGTTAATGATCTGTCAGATTCTTTGAGCTGATTTCGAGGAATATTGTTGGTGAGTCATCAACTTGACTTTGACTGCTCTGCAAGCTTATTTGTACATCCACATCATCTTCTAGTTGATCAAGTCACACAGGTCGTCCCATCTCTGCTGACTGGGAATGTTGACTTTGAGCAGCCTTCGGTACACCTCATTCGTCTCTATGTATTTAGTGAAGGTGGGTTTGGTGATGAAAAGATACTTTATCTCTTGTTGTATACTCAAGTCTAATCCTAGAGTTTCCAAGAATGCTTTGCCCGTGATGTTGCCTTTTATGTCTGCGAACTTGGACCCATCCTTTGCCACTGTGAGAATCTTTTGTTTATAATCTGAGAAAGTAATCAGCTTATTATTGATAACAAATCAACTTGGGAGACCTTTGTTCTGCAAAAAGTCAGTCTTACTGAAAAACCTTTGTACCGTGACATCCATTGCTTGAAATTTCTCCTCGAGTTGCAACATTAGCCCCCCCTTGGTCAAGACTCTCTTAACTTCAAGAATAGTCTCAGTCCTGTCCTCAATTTGTAGGGCTTCCAACTCTTCTTTTGATTTAGAATTTAAGAATTTGATTATCTCATTCACCTCTGTAGACATTTTTTCTAATTCTCCCTTTATCCTGTCGATGGCTTGTCTGGCTCTCTGTACCAGCTGATGTTGTTCAAACATAATTTGTATCAACAACCATATCTATGTCATTGATTGACAGATGTCCATACAAATATTCTCTTTAGCCTCTGTATCAAAAGCGGATAGTAATCTATGCTGGGTTCTGGAAGTTTGTTTCCAAAATTGAGCATAGGTACTATTTGTCAGCATCTCATTTTTCTTCTTAATCGGGTCATATTTCTCAAAAAGGTTCAGCCCTGCTAGCTTCTGTGCAGCTCTGGTTGTTAATGTCGTATCACCCTGCTTCTTCAACGAGAAAGTAGACATCGTCAACTGGCTTCCTGAGGAGAATGGAGAATATTCACCTTCTATGACTGTAGTAGACTGAGTCTCTTCTTCACCCGACCTGTCGGGTGTATGACTGGTCTTGGGACTTTTTCTATAAACATGGAAATCATCGGCCAAGACTTCAGTGACCGAGGGAGATACATCTTTTCTTGTTCTTTTCTCTGTTGGTGCCTAAGGGGTAGTAGTCTGTGAAATACTGGTCGAAGGGGGTTGTTGCTCTATGTCTGTCAGAGTGTTCTCCTCCCACTCTATCTGGTTCATAAATTTCTCAATTTCTGGCTTGGGGACATGAGCATAAGGAGAGATTTTATTGCTTAGTCTGGTTTCTACAATGATCCCACATGGATCATAATGCAAAGTGAAGTTGAGACTAAATCTCATTTTCTTTAAAATTTTGTTTGCCTCCTCTCGTGCAACTCAACTGTTACAGATGAAAGATCCTATCTATCCCTTGATCCTCAACTACTGTCTCTTTTTGAAGGCCATGAAGTGAATATCATCGAAGTTGATCATCTGTCTAATGTACTCTAGAGAAAATATCCTGGCGGGTAGATATTTGGGAAGTTTATATGGTCGAAGCTCACAACCATAGACTCTGATCTCTGTGTGATCTTGGTAGAGGTAAAAGTCACCTATTTTGGCAAGATATGACAGGTGCAGGAGCCTCTGAATCTCTTCATTAATCCTAGGTTCCTTCTGTCCACTCAACATGCTTACCACTGGGTGGTAAAATTGATCAATGAAATGTTTAAAACTGAACTCTGATGAGTTCTTTCTCGATAAAGATGTCCAGGAGGTGACAGCGTGCAGATGGTCATCCTGGTCCAGTTTCTACATGGAAAACGAGAACTTCTCTGCTTGAAAGAAAAGGAACATGTAGGCTAATATGGAAGAGTATCGGAACATGCCTTCTGTAGGTAACTTAAAAAGTTTCTCGTGAATATTATTGGCCAAGAACTGACTAAAATCGAAGTGGATGGTGGCCTTCCCTTCGGTGGAGAAAATGGACAAGAAACCCAGGATGGGTTCGTCCACCCATTCATCTGAATAATACTCGAGCAAACAACACAAATATTAGATGAATTGATTACCTTTTGTTGAGAACATGGAGGAACGATAAGGGGGAATTTTCTTGGGGAATTGGGCACTCTCGGGGAGGAAAAGTTTGAAAATTTGCGCTCTCTGGGGAAAAGACAATTTCTGGTATATTTCGGTTAAGATTTCAATGGTGAAAGGGGAAAGGGATTCAGATTTGGGGATTTGCATCATCTGGTCAATGGTTTCAACTGTAATGGTGAACAATGTCTCTCCAGATGATGAGATGATAGCTCTCTGATTGGGAAGATAGTGCGCCTGGCACTT
>JZKD02S1674827.1:281181-295342 GCA_000966675.3 Picea glauca
TATGGATGCACGAGAGACTAACAACTTGTTTGGCTGTGTAAAGAATGAACTGCATGAGGAAAAGGGTCTTGGATATGGCAGTGTTGTAAGCCCATAAGGAAGACCAATTGCCTGTTGAGCTGAACTGCAAGGAATGATATTTCCTTTTTGAGAAAGTGAATTGGATTGTTAGTATGCACAATTTTGAAATTGTTTATGAGCCACTGCAAGTATGTGACGAAAATATAATGTGCATGAGAACTAACAATTTGTTTAGCTGAGGAATGAATTACATAAAGAAAGAGTCTTGGATATGGCAATCTTGTAAGCCCATAAGGAAGACTGATTTCCTGCTGAGCTGAAATGTTATGGGGAAGAAAGTCCCATTCTTTTGAATCTGGTTCTGTGCAGAACATATATGAAAATAAACGAAGAGATTGGAAAATATGTGGGTGACAGATTTGCAATAAAATTCTGAAAGTTAGAATTTATAATGATGTCTCATGAATTTTGTATACCTGTGATACAGGTGAGAAGAAAAGATATGTCCAGAAAGGACAGATGAAGGCTGTCAAAGCTGAAGAGAATGAAAGAGGCCACTGTTGAGACATGAGAACCCCGTGGTAAGTCATGATCATCTGAAATATGTTGTGTTGAGGTAACACAACCCAGAGGGACGCCTCGGCAGAGCAAGTCTGAGGGACGCCTCGACTGTAAGACTCGATAGAGTCTCTGAAATTCTTTATGTGCGAGAAAACCTTGACAGGGCAAGATGGATCACCCAAGGGACTGTATAGCAGTGAAGGGGATGCCTGAGCCTGGGCCTGGAGGGTGAGTGACCGCAAGGAAGAGGATACCTTAATAGTTCTTGTAAACTATTGGGATCATGCACATGGTGGGTAGTTCTTCCTGTGCGAGAAAACCTTGGCAAGGAAAGATTGATCACCCAAGGGACTGTATAGCAGAGAAGGGGATGTCTGAGCCCGAGCCTAGAGGGTGAGTGACTGCAAGGAAGATGAAACCTTGATAGTTATTGTAAAATATTGATTGGGATCATGCACCCAATGGGTATGTCAAGGAAAAACGATGAGCCTGGATAACAAAACAACCACGTGGATACAAATCCACAAACTACGCAGATAATTATTGAGCTAAGATTATGAAAATTTTCCTAGAAAATTTTATGCAATGTTTTGCATAAGACTATGATTAACGTGCTTGTTGTCCAAGAATTATTGAAAGCGGGTGAGCAAGATTAAGGGTCTGAAAAAGAACCTGGCCGAGAAAGAAGGATTGAGATTTCTGAAACAACTAAATGAGAAAGGCATGACATGTGTTTTTTAGAAAGAACACTGATGACAGTGTTCCTTTAAGGGGGAGGGAATTGTAACACCCTATTTCCCCCAGCTTGTAATTAATCATAAAATAGGATTTCCATGTTGAGGCATGTGGACAATATAAATGTATTATTGTTTGAGTTGCCAATAACTGACTGTGGGGGTGAAGCCTTGAAAGTACTAGCCATGATATCACTAGAGGAAGAATGTGAAAACTATGCGAGAGGGTTCATTATACCAAATAACCCCAAATTTCTCTTGATGAGGATGACAACCTCCTTCGGATCCCAAGGAGAGAAATCAGTTAATGAAGAAAGGACCAATGGTTGAATTATCAACCACCCCCATGAATGGGAGCATGGTCTAGCTGCAAAATGTCAGTCAGAAGTACCACAAAGATCTGTAGACCTGAGCTTCCTTCTGACAGAAGGAACGTGATGGGTCGGGAACCTTCCAAAAGAAGGAAGGTAAGATAGATACACGGGGGACAACAGAGAGGAGACACCAGACGAGAGCGCAAGCTCGTAAGGGAGATGCGCGGAGCTCTCCAGGGGATAATGAATAGAAGGCCGCGAGCTTGATGCTGAGTGAGCATCTGATAAACCTCGTCGAGGCCATAACAGAGAAAAATCTCTAAAAGTTGCAAAGAACAGAACCCGAGCAGAAGTTGAATAGAGAAAGAATCCTTGAGAACCGCGAGAGTTCCCTGGTGATATCATGGCTTGGCACGGGGGTGGCCAGAGTGCTAAGAATGAATGCCTTTGAGCCTATGGTAGGGTGGAAGGACGAAGACCCACAATCAGTTAGTTGGCTACCACATGTAATAGATAAGTAATCACATATCTTGTGTATTTAAGTGGTACTGTGAATTAAAGTTGGATATCCTATGAATCTTGCAGGGATGGATATATTTGCTCAATGATTATACTGTATCCCTTTTTTCCCTGCTTGATTGTGTAAGTAGGCAAGTAGGGAATTGTATGTATTGGACGTGTTTTTATACTCATAAATGCTTGTGTTCTGTGGTGGCTTAAGCCAGAGCCACGAACTGTGAGTTCGTCGACCTTGGGTATAGTTTAATGTACGCATGTCAACCCTCCTATCGTTCTGAGTCCCTTGGAGGACGAAGTGGGTTAAGCTTAGGAGAGGTAGTGCAGATACGCACAGGCCCTCTGCGAGGCAAGCAGAGACCAAGAACCACTTAAGTTCTAGACTTGATGAAGGAACGCAAGAATAGTGTAGAAGACCCTTCCAAGTGTTACGTTCAAGAGAAAGAGTGTGAAACTCTTAAGCCTTTCAGAGCCAACAAAGCTCAGGAAGAATAGTGAGGTTCAAGTATCGAAAGGGAATATCCTTTCGTTTAGAAGATGAATGGATGAGATCCGTTCGGGGGGACCCAGGGTTTATCGCAACCGTTAGATTTGAAGAAAGGGCACAAGCGTTAACGCCTCAACTCCTTCAGTCTTCGTAAGATCACACATCAGGTGATTCGCATGTTGGCGTGACTAAACTTCTAAAACCCGAAGTTGCGACATGATCCAGACCGTAGATCTAAGGATCTATCAGAACCCTCCTTGACCGTCGGATTGGCGAGATAGGAAATTCGCACGTTGGTGCGACTAAAACTTTCGAAACCCGAAGTTGTGATGTGATCTGGACCGTTGGATCAAGGAAGGTCATAGACCGTCGATCTGACACAAGCAGATTACTGTAAGAGTATGTGGGAATTCAAAATTCCCTAAGAACCAAACTCAGAAGAGATAAGCGAAAAGTGTGCTAGGAGGGCCACCAGAAGTCTTCTAACGAAGTAGAGGGCCGAGTTCCCTTAGAAATGAGTAATTTTCAAAGGCTCAGGAGGGATAGCATTTCCAGAACGCAGGTGAGACCCAAGGTCACAGGGATCATAGAGGAAGCAAAGGTCGAGGCCTTTGAAGCATCAAAATCTTCCAAGTCTGGGAAGAAAGGTGCTAAAGCTCAGAAGGAGGAGCACACCAACCATCAGATAAGATACAGAGGGAAGATCTGGACCGTTGAACTTCACGTCTAGGCACACAGGAGTACGCGCAGAGAAACGGATCTAAGCCGTTGGATCTGGAAGCATGTGGACCAACAACCGTTGGATTTGGAAGAGGTGCACGAGGTTTAATCCTTTAGAGTGCACATGAAAAGAGCCGACTTCGCGATACGCGAAGTCCTGACATCATCAGAACCATCCATCATCAGAGGACACGTGGCCGAGATCCACATACGTCGAAGGTTTGCAAGAGGAGGAGCCACAACTATCATAACCGTTCATCGGGAGGGACGTGTGGCAGCTGATCAACATTTCGCTGACTCACGACTTGAAGAGGTCAAAGGGCAAGTTTGTGAAAACTTGCGAAATGCGAATTCGTGAAAAGATCACATCCGTTGATCAAGGAGAGATTTGGACCATTGATTGTCCAAGGAAAATATCAACATTTCGACATTTTGGGGATCGAGAGAATAGAGGTGATTCACATCGGGAATTCTTGATCTGCGAAATCCCGACACGCTTGAAGAGTTGAGCCCCAGGTCGTGATGAATGGTCACATGGACAGAGGCCAAGGGAGGAGCTAGCATCCATTAAGCTCCTTTCGACATTCGGGGGTCGGGGAGTCAGGGTTGGCTCACTCGCAAAGTCTCGACACGCGAAATCGTGACGTGCCTTTGCGTAGGCGTGCAGTCACAACCCGTGGTCGTGTGGAGGTGAGGCTCGCGCTTGGTGCTTAGTCATGCAAGTGGAGTTTCATAAAGGACCCATGGATTTGTTCGTGAGATTCCAATAGGGAATCGAAGAGCTGATCTAGCTCAACAGAGTTAAGAACGATCCTTGACAGGGGAAGGTTTGAGATTTGAGATCTCAGAAGTCTGGAGACTTGGAGGAGATCTCAACCGCCAATCGAGAAGAGGGTCGTTGGACCGTTGATTTGGGTTGAAAGGTCAACTACCCGGAATGAGGCAGAACAGTTGATTGGGTAGGATAAGTGCCCGCAATCATGTGGTCATCGTCAAGGTCACATCAAGAGGGGGCCTATCAAACAAAAGGAGCTAATGCCCAACACTCTAGGTTTTCGTAGTAGGGCAAAAGGAAAGGTCGTGGGTTCCCTTAAACTTGCACCAAGAAGCCGAAAGGTTCTGTGTTTAACTATAGAATGAGACCATCAAGGTCCCAGAGAATTGTTTGGCTTCAGAATCAGAGATCCTTGACCAGGAGGTCGGACTGGTTCCCTAACCTTCCAAATTAGGAGCCATGAATGGAGTTTCTGTCCTTTAAGAAAATTGAAAAATTTTATGCCCTGTCGTGGGTGTGTTACAAGCATGAAGTTCATGATTCTTCCACAACCTCCTAGATTTCC
Organism: Picea glauca; assembly: GCA_000966675.3. Lineage (NCBI taxonomy): Eukaryota > Viridiplantae > Streptophyta > Pinopsida > Pinales > Pinaceae > Picea > Picea glauca. The sequence continues at coordinate 285,875 of JZKD02S1674827.1, forward strand.
TTTCCAATGATTTTCCAACACTTCTGGAAGAACTCAAAAGTGAAATCGTCTGGGCCTGGGGATTTCCCCATTTTCATTTCCATGACTGTTCTTTCCACTTCCTTCAAGGAGGATGGCCACATTAAAATTCTATTTTGGTCTGGGGTAACAAGCTTTGGGATGTGATTAGTGATCTCTTGGATAGCCTCTATTCTGTCCTTTTCTGGATCTGAAAGAAACATTTGAAAATGGTTTACCAATTCCTTTTCTATGTCTTTAGTAAAGTATATTCTTTCACTCGAACTTTGAATAATATTCATAATCCTGTTCTGATATCTTCTTTGTAGCAGGGAGTTATGCAAGAATTTCATGTTTCGATCTCATTCCTCTAGCCATTAGACTCTAGATTTTTGCTTCCAAAGGATTTCCTCCTGTAGTTCATGCTTGTCTAGCTCCATTTTGATTTGATTTCCCCTTTTTTTGTCTCCCCTGTTGTAGTCCCCGACGATAATAATCACTGAATTGTCGCAGTTTCTGTCTATAACTTATTATTTTCCTCAAAGATATTACCAAACAATTCCTTGTTCCATTTCTTAAGTTGGAGTTTGATGTATTTTAACCTTTGTTGGAATTGGTACATTTTTGTGCCATACATGGTTGGCAGCTCTCCCCACCAGGTTCAATGTTTTCCATGAAGTCCGTGATCATATACCGTTATTTTGAATCTCATTACGTACGTATGTAGGTACTTTGTCCAATAACCAACCTCAATAATACTTTTACTTGCCAAATTATTTTATAAGCGCTACGAAACTCATCTTAAAAATCATATATTTGAAAGTTTTCTTCTTTTATAAATTTCAACGAGCCCGCTGCCGACCTACAAATTCACGTTGTAAGCAGCAGAGTTCCCTATAAGTATTTTGACAGGCTAAAGTAGGAAGGGTTTCATATTTTGGATCAGGGGTTGGTGCTGCTCTCTGATATCCACCAGCAGAGCTCCGGAGGGCCTTTGAAATTATTCAAGCGGTGCGTCGCTTCTTCATTTCACTGGTATAAATATAAATAAAACCCTCAATTATTTTCTCTAAACAAGCGCCAGGGTTTCAATTCGAAAACCTTGTTTGACTAGGGTTTCAATTGTTTATCTGTTCAGCGCTCAGGCCGTACACGAAGATGGCAGGATCACTGCTTGGGAGCCTTCCAGCTCCCAAGTTAAACAGCGGGGCACAATATGATTTTTCTTCGGATCCATGGTTCAAGGATCGGGTAGATCAATCCAAGCCCAATTCAGTTGTAAAGGCCAAGCAAATCCCTCCTTACGGCAAGCGGGCGGGATTCGTCCCTCGCAAGATCGAAGACTTCGGCGATGGGGGTGCCTTCCCAGAGATTCATATTGCTCAATATCCACTGGACATGGGGCGCAAGGAAGAAAGGAAAGACACCAAGATTCTGCCCGTCAGTGTCGATGCGCAGGGAAATATTGCCTTCGATGCTATTGTTAAGCAGAATGAGAATGCATCCAAGGTTGTGTATTCTCAACATAGGGATCTTGTGCCCAAGCTTGGCGACGAGGTTGGTGGGATCCAGAAGAAGGATGAAGAGGAAGAGGAGAAGGAGATAAACGAAACGACCCTAAGAACAAAGTCCGCCCTGGAAAAGATTGTGAATGTTCGGCTCAGTGCGGCGCAGCCGAAGAATGTTCCACAGCAGTCAACTGAAGCAACCCATATCAAATACACGCCTTCACAACAGTCAGTGGCTTTTAATTCCGGTGCCAAAGAAAGGATTATTAGGATGGTCGAGATGCCCAAGGATCCTCTCGAGCCTCCCAAGTTCAAACACAAGAGGGTCCCAAAAGCATCCGGATCCCCTCCGGTTCCGGTTATGCATTCGCCTCCGAGGCCTGTGACTGTCAAGGATCAGCAAGACTGGAAAATCCCCCCTTGCATCTCCAATTGGAAGAATCCCAAAGGTTATACAATTCCGCTCGACAAGCGTCTTGCGGCTGATGGAAGAGGGCTCCAGGAGGTCCAGATTAATGACAACTTTGCGAAGCTTTCGGAGGCGCTGTATGTAGCTGAACAGAAGGCCAGAGAGGCGGTTGAGATGAGGTCCAAGATTCAGAAGGAGTTGATGCTCAAGGAGAAGGAGAAGAAAGAACAGGAATTGCGTGCTCTGGCTCAGCGAGCTAGGATGGAGAGAAGTGGAGCAGGCGCAGGTGCAGGTGCTGGAGCCGGTGCTGCAGCTGCTGATAAGGTCTCCATTGGAGTACCTGAAAGAGCAACTGTCACGCCCTTTGCAGGTGGCAGTGAAAGGATAACAGAGCCTGATCGTGCTGCCCCTAAGGAGAACATAAGGGAAAATAAAGAGGAAAGAGAGGACAGGCTTAAGCGTGAAGCGCTTCGTGAGGAGAGGAGAAGGGAGAGAGAAAGGGAAAGAAGGTTGGAGGCTAAAGAAGGGCATGTTGGGAAGAAAAGCAAGATTACTAGGGACAGAGACCGTGATGTTAGTGAGAAAATTGCGCTCGGAATGGCCAATACCACTGCAGGAACAGGTGAAGTTGTCTATGATCAGAGACTCTTCAACCAGGATAAGGGCATGGAGTCTGGATTTGCAACTGATGATCAGTACAATATTTATGACAAAGGTCTATTTACTGCTCATAACACACTATCCACTCTTTATAGACCAAAGAAGGATGCAGATAATGAAATGTATGGAGGGGCAGATGAACAGCTTGAGAAGGTGCTTAAGACTGACCGTTTCAGAGCTGATAAAGGCTTTGCTGGTGCTACTGAAAGGGGTGGGCCTAGGGACAGGCCTGTTGAGTTTGAAAAGGATGCAGAAGAAGCTGATCCGTTTGGTTTGGATCAGTTCTTGACGGAAGTGAAGAAAGGGAAGAAAGCAATGGACAAGATTGGAGGTGGAGGAACCATGAAGGCAAGTGCTGGATCTGCAATGAAGGAAAGTTACGAAGGAGGCTCCAGTAGGACTCGTGTTGACTTTGAGAGAGGTCGCTGAATTTTGCTATTGCTAAAAACTGGGACACACTTCTTTTGTGAGAGGTTCGTCGTTGTTAACATTATTGCCTCAAGAGGAATTTTATTGTGCTATTTTATACTTGATACGTAGAAGAACAACCAAAGTATAAATTCTGTTCTCTTTGGTTACATAAACGTCTTTGTCGCCACAACTCTTTCAAGTTTCATGCATATGTACTTAGCCATGAATTCCTCGACAAAACTCTGTCTCAATGCATGTGGTTGTGTCATTCATATAAAAGTAGTCTCCATAAATTTGTAATTTTAAATGATTCCTATTGTTGTAATTTTTGTTGTTGATGCTTTAGAATGTTAAACTCTTTAGTATATAATGGCTCCAACTGCAAAAAGGTTTATCGCGTTACTGTCCAATTTAATTTCTTATGTCCTGTATTTTTAGAAAAATAAGATTTCAATTTAGTGCAATTTAGTTATTTGTTTCCAAATCGTTCTCCTTATTATTGACTGGCTGCTAATTTATCTTTTTGTACACATGCTTGTCATGGTTAAATTCCTGTATTGATTATACATTTACTCAAAATTCTATCATTTTAAGCTCAGAAAAAAGTATTTATATCATATTTAGGTTAGTGAGCTGGCAGTATGTGATCAGAATAAAAATAATAAGACTTTGTCTACTGCTTTTTAACATGTTTGGCAGTATGTGATCAGAATAAAAATAATAAGACTTTGTCTACTGCTTTTTAACATGTTTGGCAGAATTTAGCATAATAACACCGACTTGTTGAAGATATGCCAAGTTGCTAGCCATACAATTGTCTGGTAACGATAGCTTAATGGATGGCATCCAAAATTTATCCTCAAGACCAGTATTATGTTTGTGGGTTCATTCTTGGTTGATGTAAATAACAAAATGGAAGTGAACACTGATTGCCATTTTTTCATAAAATGAGTATGCGTGCTGAGGATTAATAATTAGTTAAACACTATAGTAGTAGAGGCAGTTTGCATTTGACAGACTTATAATGCCCAATTGTAATGATCTGTGTTGTTTGATCCTACATCAGTTGACGACAAAAGCAATTATCTTCTTGGTCACAATTGTTTGTGTAGGTGTGTAAAGAGAGAATTTGTAATTTTACTGTTACTACCTCATAACTGCTGGACTTATTTGCTTGTACTTCATTGATACTAAGAGATAGTTGAATGAGCAATCCGTGCATTTTGGAACAGGATCTTGAATTGAACAGGACCTGTTGCTATTTGTATATCTCAGTTGTCAATTTCAAAGCTTACATATACAAATACTTGTTTAAGCCAAGGCCTCATTTAATTTTTTTAAAGACCATCGCCTGTTTATATCTGTTTCCTTCACTCCCTCCCGATTAAATATTTAGCATGCAAGATGTACAGCATAAAATTTGAGCTTTTCCCAGGCAGGTGATATTGATAGCCTATAATCCTTTTTGCAATAAACCTTGGACTCTCATGTCCTGCTAACATCTCCCAGACACTAAAGTAAATGATTCTGAATGCTTGAGATAACAAATGTCACCATGTTGTCATGCAGAGGGCCCCAATGCCAATTTACATCAGAGCAAGGATGCCTTTATAATTGCATCTATTGAAGGAAACACTACATGACCCATGTGTTGTGCACACTTAGTTTGTTGCCTGGCAACATTATTATTTCTACAGAATAAGTACATATGGATATGCTGGATGGGACAACCAACTTGACAAGGAAGTTGCACATTGGTGACTAAGCAGCATAATAAGAACATCTGCATGTGTATTTGACAAAGCCCTTCAACTGTTGCACCTGAGGCAAGTGTTGGTAGGAAGGATTACTGCAGTTGCAGTCTCCAAGTTCATGTTTTACATGTGAAAATTGGATCTACATTCCCATGGAGATAGGAAAGCAGATCACTGTTGTGGTAATGCAAACATTGACAAATGTCGGAGGTGTTGACAAAGCAGTAAGTCAACAGACAACGGATGGGAGGAATGATAGTTCATTGTCATTCTGTTGGCAGTTGCTATTTATTAACATCACCATAACTTGTCTATTCTGTTGTAACCAGTGCAAGCAACCCAATGGTATAGATAAGTAAAATGGAAGAATTCCAAGGACTTGGATGCCCTTGGGAACAATTTGGAAACTCTTGAAGGATTTAGATGATTGAACTATGTATTGGCCTGTATTTCTCCAGCTGATTGTAGATGCAATTCTCTGTGCAAATATAGAGAATAATGCATACACTTATACCCAGATATCTGTGCCCCATTGATTGAATGTCTTGTGTATGCTTTACAGCATAGGGCAGGTGATCATGAGTGCGTGATATTAATTTCGCTAGGCATATTGGTGAACCCGCAGTTATCTTAACAATAAATATCGGCATCAACTTCAGGTACCTGATGTTGTAACAGCCAGCAGGTCAAAGTAAAGATCATGCTAATATAAGATCAAACTCTAAATTTTATTTTTGAATCTCGATGGAATTACTACTTTCTATGGCAATTTTACTGTTATAAATTATAATAAGTAAATTCTCAACGAGGATCATTATAAGCAGTATCAATGCACCTTTCTGTCTTGTGAATATCAAACAATATCCCATTTGAAAACCCAAGTGCTCATTGTCGGTTTAAAATCTAAATCCCTACTGATGGAGGTGCTAGTGAGTGGATCATGTGTTTTATATGTTGATTTTTTAGGCATATTGTTGGTGCTAGTGAGTGGATCATGTGTTTTATTTGTTGATTTTTTAGGCATATTGTTGTGCTGAGAGGTGCATTCTATGGTCCACTATGAGTGAGATGTGTAATGTCTGTGCACAGGGCTGAGCTGACAAATGACATTAAAAAATATTAATGACAAATAAATATTTAAATGTTGGTTCTAAGTTAAAAACTAATTTGTGTATATATATATATATACATACAAGAGAGAGAGAGAGAATTATATAATGAGCATATACTATCAAGGAAAATTATATAATGAAGATATATTATCAAAGTCGTTTTAATTTTTAGATCCATCTTAACTCCAAATCCTTTTAGCACCAAGAGATTTGCATCTCAATTTCTTTTTGATACTCTCTCAGTGCTTAATATATCTGGAGTTAAGATGGATCTATGCTGGTTTTAACTAAAAGAGGTTTAACATTAGTGCGTCAATGTTAGAATCCAAAGAAGTATCCTTATTTGAAGTCAAACTACTTATTTAAAGGGTTTTTGGGATCACCTTTAGGGTGTCAACCATTGCTCCAATTTAATGGCAAATTTTATCATATTTGTTGCACGTGTCATTTTCTTTTGAATATTGGAACCAGGTGACTTGGTTTAAAGTTCACTTTTAAAGTTTTCACTGGCAGGACCTTACAACCAGTGGTATTCACTGATATTCTCTTTCGATGTGCAGCACAACACAGGACTGCAGAAAATTTACCTTGCAAGATCGCTTTGGGAGTAGCAACTTTTTCAAGGTCATAAAGCTAGATAATAATACCATTCAATGCAATCTACGTCTTGTTTGCTCAAAATTCTTATGCTTCAAGGTAAATGTGAACCTTGCCATGTTTCAATTCCTCCGGGAACAATAATTTTCTTGTTCATGAGAGGGATGTATGATCCTTCCTCTCTACATAATGCGATTAAGATGTCAAAATTGAGATGGCTGAAGCTGATGTGAAGCCCCTCCTTTGAATATAAGTTGGTCAGATACTGAATTTTTTTAATTGAAGAGACTACATAAACACATCCCTCTTTTTAACAATGGAATCAAAGTGCAGGGCCTCCATTATGCGAGAGATTGTTTGTTTTAGGCTAAGGGCCTTGTAGGCCTGTACATACAAGTTGTGTTAAATGGAAATTTCAATGAGTTAGGAAGAAGTAGATGGATTGCTGTTAGACAACCATTGACTTGGGTTAAACATACCTGCTTATCCTTGCCTTCCAAAACTTGCTATAACAATACATCGCTGCTTCAAAATTTCGTTAAATTCTGGCACGTCACTGCAACTACTGCTTGACTACATCTAACTCTAGCACAAGATGTTGCTTATGAGGATTAAGATATCAAGCCTACAATTTTGAAATATCAAAATCTCTCAACAAAATGCTGCAAACCTTGTACTGTTTCTCATGTCCTTTGTTACATGTTTTCTTAAATGCATCTTTTAGTCTTTTGCATCATCTTCCAATTCGTACAATCTTTTGCAATAGAGTTGCATTTTTTCACCATATTGTTCGCACTACTAATGCCTGCTTAGTTTGTGAACATTTTTCAACCAAATCTTGAAAAATTATCATACATTGCTAAATATTACCCAGTGAGCAAATATTTGTATTAGAAATTTTCATATTTCTCTCAGACAAGTGAAAGAAATTTGCTCTATAAACTCCTGATTATTTCTATAATTGCTTGCATGATCACAGTTGGATTCAAGAGCCAGCAAAGTAATCAGCCTCTTCGTTTCCTTAATTACATCATTCAATATATAGGATTGAAGCCCAACTTGGTTGTTCTACCCTGGCATTTACTACATGTCCTAGTTCATGGTCTGTAATAATCTTTTCATGCAATTGTACAGTCGAGTTTTTAGCTACGGTTATTTTAACATAATCAATGATTCTCTTTGCCCAATTTCATTACCAGTATTACTTCAAAGATGTAATCTGTCGTAGTGTAAGACATTGCAAGTTTGATCTCCAGAGTGGCTATCCTGTTCTTGTATTCTTCAGTGATCTGCATAGGAGTGTCAACCTCGAATGACAATTCTTTTTGTACTACATTTAAACATTCATTACACATCTGACCATGTGTGCTGCATTAATTGTCAGCAGACTCCGCATCTTGACTCAACAAGATCCTGCTCCGATGATATTTCCTACTCAACAGAAGGCAATAGTCCCTGAATAAAATATTCCAGGAGGTAATAAGAGGAAATTGGGTTGGCTGGATCCATCTAATTAATCAATATTTGCATTCTCCTTTAAACCACAAGAACAATGACAAACTACTCTTATTTAGAAGAGGTCCCTAATTGAGAAATCGTTGCAAGTCTGCTCTGAACAGTGGTGACCCTTCCTAATATTTTTCAGTAATCTCCCTAGGAGTGTCTATTTCACATGACCAGAATTCTATTTCTACTACATCATTTAAACGTTCATTCCATGTTTGACCATGTGTGCTACATTATGTATTAGTGGACTCCATATTATCTATCTTACCCTCCTGATGTCTTTTTAGCAAACTTACAAGTCTTCAACTTGACCACTTTTGCTCATAGCTCATCTATTCCAGGATTTTTTTGATAATATTAAGTCTTTTGTCAGTGGACTCGCATCTTTTTCAATATTTTGGAAAGGCTAACTGGTCTATTTTCATGGACCTTGAATATAATCAAGGTAGCAAAGACCACGTTGCAAGTTTGTTCTTCCCTCTCAAAATCCTATTTTGACAATTTCTTGGGCCCATCTATTGCCCTAATCCGAACTAAGGGTTATGTGGCACTTGCAAACTTGGAAGGACAATGCTTTACACTCATTCGAAGGTTATTAAGGTTGCACATTCAACACTTCTACAAAGAATAGTGACCCATTCTCTTTTTTATGTTTTTGAGGTTTGACGTCTATATTTGCGAAGTCAAGGGTTAAGTCCTTTAATGACAATTTGTCCATACGAGTTCCACAATATAACTTATAAGCTTTTTATCATCCCGACGTACGAGGAGGGGCAATGATGTGATCATGCATTTCTTCTTAACTGCTCCTAGGTCACATGGACCTTGAAGAAAGTCACACATCATCTTGGTTGGGTACTTAAACCAAGACACTCCCCGGTCCTAGACCAAGATACCCAAGAACACATCAAGGGCCCTAGAACATATCGATGAGCTTAACCACCAAGGTACACAACCATGGATCAATCCAAGCATTGAGCAAGGATTCTTTGGAACACATCCATGGGCCCTATAACACATCTAGGGACTTATATCATCAAATTGCTTGGTCCCCGATCAAGAACCCCAAAAATACACCGGGGGCCCAATTAGGGTCTTTTGCCATGGCTCTAACTGTTTGGTCCCAGAGCAAGAACCCTAGGAGTGTATTGGGGGCCCTAGGTCACAACTAGGGTCTTTGCCATCTTCCTGGAGAATGTCTCTTGCATCTGCATCAATTTTAACACTCCCTCTTAGTAAGAGGCGTTTTCAACAACACCAAGCTTGTCTCGAAAGTATACAAACTTTGTCAACGATAGGGGCTTAGTCAAAATATCTTACCTGTGAAGACTTCTGGAGTTTTATTTTCCAAGGCTTTATGAGGACACCTGTTCGGAATATAGACTGCAATATTTGCAGCTTCGACGCAAGGAGACAACTAAAGATTCTGATCATACATCATAGCTTTGGCTACCTCACAAATTGTCTTGTTCTTTTTTTTTGCAACCCCATTCTGCTGGGGATTATAAGGCACA
>JZKD02S1674827.1:328021-349379 GCA_000966675.3 Picea glauca
AATGTTTTTCTCTTGATTTGGCTTCCTCCTTGAACCATACTTCCTTTTGTTCCTGAAGTTCTTGAATCTTGCCGTGAAAGCTTGATCGTCGTACTTCTTTTGGGGTTTCTCTTTTGCATTGATCCTTGATTCTTCTTGAGCACAAGAAGTCCAAAGTTCATAAAATTTTGGATACTCCTTCCTTGTGTTCATGCTTGCGGCAAATGCATCCCACGTCTTGGGAAGACCATTGAGTACTATGTTCACCAATTTCTTCTCTGAAGTGATCTCTTCAATAGCTTGTAGTTGATCTTTTAACTGGGAGATTCTTACAAATTATGATGTTATGCTGTCATCATCATTCATCTTCATGTTACAGAGCTCATTCTTCATACTCATAACTTGTCCAATGTTTCTGACTGAGAAGAGATTTGTTAGGGCATCATACATCTTCTTCGATGAGTCAAGATGGGAGATGTAGGGTATCAAGTGGTCTTTTATGGAATCCACTATGATACTCATGGCATTGCTGTCAACATCCTTGAACTTCTCCATAGCTGCAACGTTCTGCGGTTCCTTCTCTTCTCCTTCTTCAAACTCTGGCTTCACGATCTTTCCTTTCATGATATCCAACACTTTATTCTTGGCAAGGACGAGGTCAATCCTTGTCTTCCACACTATGAAGTTAGAGGCTCCATCTAACTTGTTCTCAGACTTCATAGAGTTCGTTATGGCTGCTTGACTTGGTCAAACCCTAGATTTGACCATAAATTCAAACTTCACGTCTTGGCTTTTTGAGAGTACCAGGAGATGCGCTAGGCTAGGGCACACTGATCTATTCGGAGATTAGGTCAATCCATTCACTTAAGGTGCCTCAACAAGAGGTTTAGGATTTCTGCAACTGCTCCTGCTAGTAACCCTAGCGATAGTGTCTTGGAAGCTGCTACTGCTAGTAACCCTAGCGACAGTTCCTCAGCGAGCTCAATATCCTAGCGGCTATGTTTCCTTCTAGCGTTTAGACTGAATGAAGGAGGTGTGGGCCCATAACCTGTTAGAATATAGAAGATGGTGTGTTCGTTTTACCATTGACGATACCCTCGTCACCCAACCATAGGCCGAAGCCACCCTCCGAGCACCTTAACCTTGACTGAGAATTCCTCCAGAAACAAACCCTAGGCTAGATAACCAAACAAAGGGTAGCGCACCTTTCCCCAAGGATAGCGCATCACAAGGAGTTGATCATATAGTCCAAACCCTAACCAAGACATAGTCAAGCCAATACTGAAAACTTGCTGCCACTGCAGCTCTCCTCCACACGTGCACACCAAACTGGGAATTGCAGTGCGTACCAAACTGGGAACTGCGATTCTGAGACGTTGTCAGATGAGAACTGGTGCCCTATATTTATACTGGTTCTGCCAGATTTGCTGGGGCCGACTTCTACTTCTGGATATGTGTCTATTCAGTATATTATTATTATTTCTGGCCGACTTCTTCTCTTGGAGGTTAATAACCTAATATAAATTATCTTCTTGAGCTGGCAAGGCTTCTAGGGTTATTATCCAACTCATTAGGGTTTTCTCTTGCTTTTCAGAGTCTTCTATTCTCGTCAGGTTCACACGTGGAGGGAAATACCTCCCGCAGCTACCATAATATTAACAGAAACACCAAGCTCATGGTGCATTAATCAATGCATTAAGGCCTTTTTCAACATGCAAACATGGGTATCTTACTTATGAACTAACTTTTGACAACTAAAGAACAACCTCAACTAGGTCACCTTCATTTTTGTGAGAGAATCCTTCATCAAATCCACCTTGCTACTCTTCAATACTCCCATCACCTGCGAGCTTGAAATCAATCATTGGTTCCATGGTGTTGAAAATATCTCCTTGACATCATACTCCTCCATCATGGCATCTTGCCATTCTTGTTCTACATTTGCCTCCTTAACATTGCAAGGGTACTCCTCCATCATGGAATTTTGTGATTCTTAATTTATGTGTGCCTCCTTAACGATGGAATGTTTTATATCAAAGTGCCATTGTCATGCACTAGAGCCTCATGCTTCACTAGATCAATGAGTAGCATGTATAGGCATCCTTCCTGTGCATCATGGCATCTTGCGCTCTTGCCATCCTTGTTCTACATTTTCCACCTCAACATTGTAAGGGTACTCCATCATGGCATTTTTTGATTCTTACTTTATGTGTGCCTCCTTCACGCTGGAAGGTTATATAAATAGAGTGCCATTGTCATGCACTAGAGCCTCATGCTTCACTAGATCAATGAATGGCATGTATAGGCATCCTTCCTGTGCATCTTTGGGAAAAATTTGAGGACAAGTTGCATTCTCTAAAGGTGCACTACAAATCCTCAAACTCAACTACACACTCCAAATTTGTGTTTGTTGAAACAAAAAGAAGGGTCTTTGTCAAAACTAGTACATATAAAGCCTCATGAAAATCAAGAACATCCCCTAAGGGCATCTTGAAGACCAACTGACATGATATGTTGCATCATTACCCAACTAGCATTCATAACTATTGTTTTCAAAATTCACTAAAAACCATCTTGTCATAGGTCATGTGTCTTGATGCTCCATTGTCCACGCACCACCCAACATAGAAAATGGTAGTGGAAAGAAAAAAAACCATATAGAAGATGGTGTCAAGATTGGATGTTAGCTCATTAAATCCAACAATTATGTTTACATTTCTGCAAAATACTTTTGCCACTACTTATCCATCCATTCTTTTCTGTGCATTCACTGGCATAATGTCCCTTCTTACAACCCTTGAAACAAGACATATCATTGGAATCCTTTTTTCTAAACAATAATGATTATTGTTTATATTAAATAAAAAGAGAGGGGGTTGCGACCATACCATCCAACTTTTTAATACAAACAAAAATAGATGATTTGGTCCAAAATGCCATCGTAAGATACAATATTTTCTACTGGCTATTCCCTATTTGGCCTTTTTTCAAAAAATTAGAAGCATTGTTCATGATTTGTCTAGTATTAAGCATGACATACTAGCCTACTAACAAAAGGCTTTTAAAAACATATAAAACATTTAAAAATTTAAACATGCTTTTTACCATGCCTGTGGTGAGTAATCTTCCTTCTCACAACAACATGGGATAAAATGGTGGGGGTTGCATGCTTTTCTTGCTTCAAGCATTTCTCCACAATTTATTCTTCCATTTCTTCACCTTGCTCGTGTCCAAAAGAGCCTATTGAAACAATGTGCGAGGGAGAAAGGCACAATTCTAGAAACCCAAGAGATTGCTCTAATTCCATATGCTTGACTTTCTCTTGTAGGGCCTTGATAAGTTCGTCTTGCTCTGCGAGCTTGTCCCTGTGAACTTCCACCTCTACATCCATAAGCACTGCTTTTCTCTTGTATTTCTCCATTTGGGATTTCATGTTTTCAACGACTTCCTTGTAATCTTCATAAGTTTTCATATTGGAGAGGCCATGGCTTTTTCCAAACTTCCTTTTTTACCATTGCGTGAACCACTACTTCCTCATTGTCATCACAAAGCCTCTCACCCACCAAAGCGAGTTGTGAAATTTGTCCAAAGGGTTTGCCATTAGAATGTCAAAAAGAAAGATGGAGACCTCACCTTTTTCTATTCTAGAGCACCCAAAGATGTAGGCATAATGACCATTGGAATACTCTCTTATAAGACTAGACAATTTCAGCCTGAATGCCCAGACTAGAAGATTCTGAATCTCTTTAGAGAAAGGATGGAAACTAACTCGACTTTCGGAGGTCATGACCAAAAACTGGAACGAAACAAGAGGGGCAATACTATCAATGCTCCCATAACACAAACACAATGCCATCAGGATAAACATAGACCAATTCACATGGAGAAAGGAAGAAAAACCAAAGTAGAAACATGGCAAATAGGCCTTTGTTCCAAACCCAAGATTAAAGCCACCAATGCACCATGATAGGGGGTTAATAAAACCCACATCCATTGAAGACTCCCATCCAACCGAGCTTAATTAAACTCATCCCATGTGAGTTTGTGTTCACTGTGTTATGGCACACGTTGTAGGTTTGGAAAAACCCGTCCCAACCAAGGAACAAATGCTACAACTATGGGAATCCTACACCCAATGTCACCTTGATGTAGGTCCCACACTTCAAGGGTGACTAGGTCACTCTAGGGAGGTGATCCTGGTGACCCTAGGGGGATTGAAATGTAGATGGAGGGAAGTGGAAAAGAAGCCCCTAGAGGTCAAATCTATATGGAAGGAAAGGTAGGGAGAGATGCCTTGCAAGTTGAGTAATGACTTCCCCACAAGTATAGTGCTTTTCCAGATGAATGTACCTGCCCGAGACACAAGAAAATACACTTTGCAACAATATATGTTAGTTGGATCATCAAGTTAAGCTTGATGTCCCTAATTTGCAGCAGTAGATAACAATATATATCAACACATACATGATACTAGAAGTTGCTCAATAAGTGCTAGATATCAAGTAGAAAATACAAGAGAAAGACTAGCTAAACTCAAGATGAAAAGACAAAATTATAGCACAAAAGATAAGGCTGTTGTAAACACTTGTCTGCAACAAATATCAGCCTTATGGCTGTAACATTCAATGTATTACAAAAATAAAATCAGCCACTGGAATCCTCTCAAAAGTTGTCAAAAAGTGCACTAGGACAAGTAGAGTAAGTGTGCAAACTTTGAGCAAAAACCAATGGTTGAATAAAGAGTTATTTAAGCAAGTAAATTAGGGTTTCTGCAGCCCTAATGGCTTAAGATGCAATTTTGTAACAACAACAATAAGTATCCCCTTGATGGGGATTCCCTAGTGGATGTGAGGTGCCCAAGGCACAAGGAAAAAAATCCACTTAGCAAGAAGCAAGAATGACCGAAATTCACATTTCCCAATGCAACGAATTAATGAATAGTTCCTTTACTATTGGGTTAATGGAGTCACAAGGAGCTTAGAGATGCTACCTTCTTGGGGGTGTACGTCCTTTTACTTTCCAAGGCAAATTTCTCTAAGCTAGGGTTTAAGTTAAGAGGGTGTATGCTCTTATACTTCTCTTAGCAAACCCTTGTAAATAGATGAGATGAATCAAACATGGTGAAGACTATGGTGGGGGTGTATTCCCTTATACTTCCCGCCTAGCTCCTAGCATAAAACAATACTTGACTTGAATAAAATGATAGCAAGAGAGTAACAAACCATACCAAGATCAAGAGAGATGCTAAGACAATCCACCACAAGAGCTAGAAAATAACCTTCCAAGGCTAGCGCATCACTTCTTCCATTAACCGTTCACAACCATAGCCATACACAAGTGCACAAGAGCTAAAGAAGCCGAAAATTGCAGACCAAAACCTCTCACAAGAAGAGAGTTATGATTTAAAATGAGATCTTATGATCTCTATTTATACAAAAATTAGCCAACATGGCTTGTCCACAAAATAAGGAGTAAAACACAAGATTAGGGGTCAAAAACCCTAATCTTACCCCTTAACACAATAATATTAAACAATTCACTTAAAATTTAATCTTTTGTACAATTTAAACCCTAATCTAGGATGATGCCACCCCTTTAGGGGGCGTTTTGTCACTTTGAAGAGGTCGTTGGTGTTGGAGAAGTATGGAAAGGCATCCCAAGGCCATGTGTCAAGCATCTAGGTGATCTCATCTTGGTGAAGATCCTCTTCTCCTCAAAACATCCAAGTGTAAATGAGTGGCACCTCACCACCAAGCCCTAGCCCCCAAATATCATGATGTCATGCTCAAAAGTGAGACATTTTTCCCCTTTTGGGAAAATCGTTTGTCAAGCAATGGGTGGGCTAGCTCGTCCAAGTCATCATCAAGGCTGTCCAAGTCATCTCTCTCTCATATGGCATGCATGCCCCTAGCATCCAACCTGTGGGCTTGTAGCCCCATGGAAGCCCAAGCTAGGCTTGTTCTCCCAAAACTGTCCACCAACTAGGTCCTGCAAAAACAAATCGACATGCCCTCTAAGGATCTCAAGTCATACCATCATGATAAGTGGATCCAATCAATAAATAATCCATCTAATCATGTGCATCAAATATTACTATATCAAAAAATTAACAACTCAAAGACACTATGTGACTTGTTAAGCTTAAGTATGGGAGGGTTGACGAGGTGTCCGATTGGGAATATCTTACCCTATGTCAATGATAGCCTCCAAGAGGTCCCTTTCTAAGCCATGTAAAGTGTATGAGGTGGATGGGGTCAAGACTCAATGGGCAAAGGGCTCACGACATACTAGAGGTCATAGTGTCTCATTCATGGGTGCCTTTGTAGAGGGTGTGTGGTACCTTTGTCCGCAATGCACTTTTTCCAAGCCCATTATTTGTTTTTTTATCTGTCTTTCTTTATATTTTCTTTCATAATAGCACAAGGATAGGTTGAAGGTCACTGCCCTGGCGTGGTGACCAGATGGTGGCAATTTCACCCATAAATTCCTAATGGAAATGAGAAGGTTGGCTCGTGATGAGACCCCCTTTCTCTTAGCTATGCAACTGAGAGTCACTGCCCTGGCTTGGTGACTAGATAATGATAGTGTCATACCACTAGATATCCATGGACGTGATAGGTCGGCTCGTGATGAGACCTCCTATCATTCAATCTACCTTTCAGGCATTTCTTTGTTATATTATGGGTCCCCTTTTATTCAAAGATAAACATTTTATTTCTTTCTTGGGTGATCCCTGGGAAAAGCATATGGAAGGTTCATATATGGATTTTATCTTTTGCCCAACACCAACCCCTCTGGACCTTTAGCACCTTCTTCCCATAGAATGAGGGAAAATCCCTTCTTAGGTCAGTACACCCTAAAATCCCAAGAGATAAGGAAACATAGGGGAAAAATGATGGAAAATGATAAGTATGGTCAAGAATGGTACAATGGCTCATTAAGGGATTTCCCAAAAACAAACCCATTCCCAAAGGAGACCACTTACTAGGGCACAATGTCAACCACTAAGGTGAAGCAGGGAAAAATGCATAATGTCCAAGCACATATTGTGAAATCTAGAGCAATCTAAGATACACCATAATCAAATGGATTAGGTATTGAAATGATGCTTACCATAATAATGACTTGTACCTCATGGAGCAAGGCCCACTGCCTTCGTGGTGGATTCCATTTGTAAACCTGCGACCATATGTGGTGGTGAGTGGGTTTTCCATATGTGCAAAGGGTACTGCTGGTCATGTAGTCTCTCGACACTCCATATCTGCAACCTGAGGGCCTCGAGACATCATCTCCTTAGTTATCCACAAAATGGGGATAACACACTGCACGAAGGGTGATCTAGGTGGATATTGGGTTCCACCCACCTATTCCAACTGGATCCTTTTGATAGTTTTTAGTTCAACATGTTCTTTTGTAATTCTTTGTAATTGTGGGTTCTACACATCCGGGGCTTTCTGAAGCCCTACATAGCTTCCAGGTGGATATTTGTGGCGTCTCACCTAATCCAATTGGCTTGTTTTGGAAGTTTTCATGTCAGTACATATTTATGTACTACCATGGTCGTTTTGGGGCCCTAAACATTGTTTTTTTTTGGCTTGCTACAGTCAAACAATAGACAAAATCAGAGTTTGATGGCATAATGTGTATTTCTCGAAAATACCTTTCTAATAGGATATCACACGCCTAAAACAGAGGTTGTATGCAAAAGTTACGACCCCGAGAAGTTGAGGTACCAACTTACCCATTGGGGCCCACATAACTTTTTGTGTTTCATCTCCTAGGGTTAGGTTTTTGGATGTATAGGGTTTTGGAATTCATGAGTAATGTTAAAAGCGTCTCTAGGGCCTCATTGTAATCATTCTGCTCAGACAGATGCGTGTAGCAGCCACATCTCTTCTCAAAGATAGCTACCACCATTCAAGAAAAATGTTTTCAGTCCTGCAGTTTTACAGTTTCAACCTATTTTATTTATTTAATAGAAGTTATTGTTCACTGGATATCTGTTGTTGTTCTCCGTATCTTTGTGTTAATGTATTTAGTTTGTTATTCATTTTCGTTCCGCTCATAAATCCGGATCAAATGGCCATCCCTATTTGTCCTATTGCGATGCATGTTGTTACCATGTTGCCATTTGTCTTTAGCCTTCATTTCAATCATAAAAAAGAGCGATGATACAAGCTTAGGGTGGATTGGAAAATAATACCCCCCACCCATTTCCTTAGAAATCTACCAAAAGGGAGGGTGCAAGCTAAATTAGCTTGAACATTAAATCGATGGTTGAGTTGACAAAGTGCATGGAATAATACCACTTATTGAAACCCCTTTACCAACATATGAATTTGAATGAGAAATCTTCAGAGATTAGGTTCCTTAGGGAGATATTTTTTCACCATATGATGAACAATAACTATAGAATCCCCCATGATAGACCATTAATTGAACCCTTTGTTTTTCATGAAATACACCCCTTTCCAAAGGGCTAATGCCTCTATTTGATTATTTGTAGTGTTGTCAATTCCTGAAGCATAGGAAATTTCTTCTTTTCCTTCTGGGCCAAAGATCACCCTTTGGACTTGCCAACTCTCACCGAAATCCTTATTACCATAGTTAGAAAACCCTTTTTCTTCCCTCTTACACTCACTAGGCCCTCCTTTCTTACCACCTTTCCTCACCTTCTTGATGAGAGTAAGGTTTTGTTTCTCATCTACTATTTCTACCATTGATTCTTACCTCATTTCTTCTTGTACGAAATTGTCCCAAAGCTTCTCAAAACTTGGCATATGCTCATGAGCACACACATCTTGCACAAAAGTTTCCCATGACACTGACTCCTTATCTTCAATCTACAAATTGATTGCAAAGCATTGATCTCTATGTTTGATGATCTTCATGAGGTAGCTACCCACTATGTATATGCCACTTGCGTGTATGAAACATAATTATCGATTTGATGAGTAGTGTGACTTCAAAATGAGAACTTTGGTCTTAAATATCTATATTTTTGAGTCAAAAACACCAAAATCAACCTCCAAATAAAAAAGTGGTGCTCTGGTATCACCTATTTTTTTTCAAGGTTAAAATTACAACTTGTTTAAAATTGTGCCTAGGACAATTAATACCATTTCGAATATAAACTTTAAAATAGATCCACGAATCAAAAAGTGATGCTAGTACTGGTACCCCCTTTTTTCATGTTAACATTAGAACTTGTTTGAAATCATGGCCTTTACAAATGATATCATCGGGATTCGAAATATCAAAATCAACTTCCAAATTAGAACGTTGTATCACAAGTAACACCCTTTTTATGTTTCAAGTTTTAAATTGCAACGTTTATGAAGCCATATTTAAAACACTAACAATGTTGCAAACATCATAAAAAAAAAAAAATGAGGAAAAAATGAAAAACAAAAATAAAAAAATAAAACTACAAGAAAAAACCCAAAACAAAGAATGCACTTGTGTACACACAATAATAATAATAACAACAACATTTTAAATTAAAAACATACTTAAAAATAAGATAACAAAAACTTAAAAGAAAAAAAAAATATTAAAAAAATACAAATATAAACCATTTAATTTAAATTTTTTTTTTTAAAAATTAAAGTATGAAAATATTAAAAAACAAAATAATATACATAAAAGAAAAAAGTTATATAAAAAACCTAATTTAAATTAAAATTAATATCTATCTATCTATATATATTATTTATCATAATTATAAATATTAAAATAACTATTTCGAAAATCATCCCTTCTCAAACATTTTTTCCCTTCCAAAATGTGGGAAACATACTTTGCATTTTTTTTTAATAACTCATGTGTATTTGTATTGTATATTTCCCATTATCCATCTCACATTTTTTTTTAATTATTTATTTTTAAATTAGTATGTTATATATATATATATATATATATATATATATATGTATATATATATTTTAATGTATTTGTGATTTGTATGATTAGTTTGTGTTTTAAGAAATTTCAACTTAGGGGCATCTAAGTCATCAAAATCACCTGAGGATCGCACTCATCTTGGGGCACACCAACCCTTAAAATGGTTGGATTTTAGGTATCTTTTCCCTCTACAATGAAATTTCGAACCTGGGTTGCCATACTGAACGAGGTCCCTCAAAACCAATCACATTAGTGAGATTTGACAAATAATTTACATTATTATTATTAATACTTCTATTATAGTTAATTTTGTTTTGTTGTATAAATTTGAAATGTTTTTTTAATTGAAATAGAACAAGGATTTCATTAAAAAAAGATTCTGCTATGGAATTGTAGCAATTACAAGAAAAATCCAAGAATGACCATCTTTATATATAGTTCTAAATATCCTAACTGACAATCTACAACATCTTCTAATCTAATATTTCAAAGATTGTGATTGGTAATATTTTTAACAAACTTACCTAGAAGCAAAATTACTCGAAAATACCTTATGGGCATTCGTCCAAGAAAAGACAGTGTGGTGTTTAGTTGTTCTGGTTTTGTCTTGGTAGAACAACAACACCCCTTTTTTGTACAATATTTACATAAGTAATATAGTTTCCTTTACTGATTTACAGAAAAAAAAAAATTACTCAGAAATACATAACATTTTAATTCAAAATATGATCCCGAGCCTCCCGCTCCTCCACAGTGAGGAGTGGCTCAAGCTCCTCAAATTCCATAGGGTCATGGGGTTGACCCCCTATTTCTTCCTCCTTAGAAGCTTATTCGATAGAGTTCACAGAGTCAAGATTGTTGGATGCCCGCGAAAGTGAATCCATTTGTTGGGGTGGAACCAATGCTCACAATTTTTGAAATTTCGCCTCTAGAACATTAATCCTCCTAATATGCACCTGAATCAATTCCACAACATTAGCCACGCTTCTGGCTTACCACTTGTTCTAACTCTATCAACTTCACATTTATGCTTTGAAGGTTGGCTATTGGCTTGCCTAGCCTCCTCGTGCCTACGAAGGACCTTCTTCACATCCCACCAATCAATGTCATCCATCTTCATTGCATATAAACCTTGGACATAAAAGAAATCAAGTCAAAAATAATCCTCACCACGCCTACCAATTCCAACATGGCTAAAAGTACGAATTGAAATATTTCTATGGTAGCTCAATGAAAAACTGGTAATTTAGAAACTAGAAAAAGCAATTGAGAAACCTAGGAATGTCCAAACCATTCTAGAGAGGCCATTGGCATTGAGGAAGCAAGAGACTCTGGAATTTTGAAGCCAACCTAGAACACAAGAGTGTCAAACCTCCCAAAACCATAGATCACCACTCCACTGGAGCACTCAGACTCAATCCATCGAAACAAAGAAAACCACCTCGCATCCACATGGAGACCCCTCAACTACCCTCTATATCTTATATGATCCCACATTTCAAAGACTCTTCATAGATACTACCATTAATTTCAAGTCGAACTAGCCACTTGTTTCAACGTGCAAGCAACATAGGACTTTTGCTAGCTCGATCTATACGTGTCAAGACTGCTCCTTGCATTTAATGGTATGAGAGGATGCCAACCACATTTGATTAAGGAACAAGATTAGTGGAAATAATCCCATTTTTAACCAAGGTTCCTTCATTTAAATGAGAAGCCATTTTATCCTATCGATCCACCAAATTGTTTAGCTCCCTCTTAATGGGGAAGAAGGCTAATTTTTCAAACCTAGAGACCAAACAACGAGTCCTTGTAAGGGTAGCGCTCAATGCATTACTTTCCAGAGCACCATGTCTAACCGTAGATTTTATATTCAACATTGAATCCCCCATTACCACTATCTCATTGATTATGCATTCTTTTGCAATACTCAAGCCCATCCATAACAAATAGGTCTTAGCGAGATCATTGAAAATATTGCATAGCTCCTAAGCATAGTAAAAAAACCTCTTTCTTTTGAGATCGAAAAGATTCCCCTCCGACACCTAAATTTAAAATGTTCATATATATGACATGTTTTTTTTTCTATGTTGATGTTTTCTCTCCCTTTTTTATTTCTTTATTTTATTTTATTTTCAATGCTTCTCATTTTTTATGCTTTTGTTTGAAACAATGTTTGTTTTTTAATCTATTATTTGAAAAACATTGCAATTTTAATCTTGAAACAAAAAAATGTTACTCATAGCACTATGTTTTAATTCAGAAGTTGATTTTGAGGTTTCAGTTCACAACGATACTAGTTGTTGAGGCTAGAGTTTCAAACAAGTTATAATGTTAACTCTGAAAAAAATGGGTGGTACTGCTAGTACCACTTTTCGATTTGGAGGTCAATTTTAAGGTTTCTATTTAGCACAATATTAGTTTTAAGGCCACAATTTCAATAAAGTTGTAATTTTAACCTTGAGAAAAAGGGTGATATTAGGAGCACCACTTTTTGGTTTGAGAGTTGATTTTAAGGTTTTTGTTTGCAACTTGATAGATCATGGTTGCACAATTTTGTAATTTTAACCTTGAAAAAAAGAGTGCTATCAATAGTATTGTTTTATGAAATAGGGATAAAAACAACCACTAAATGCAACCTCTGGAAAAATGAGAACTCGAGGGTTCTCATCAAGTTGGTAACTATGTTATGCGTGAGTTTGTTCGTCAAGAGCAATTCTTGGAAGACATTAACACATTGATATAGAGAGGTCAATGCATCAAACATCTTCTTCGTTGATTTCCCTACAATATGAGCAATCAAGTGATCATTCACGGAATTTAAAATAATCCTTTCTTCCTTAGCAAGTTTACCATATTAAGAGAACTATTGATGATTGGTAGGAATAGTAACCTCCCCTTGGACTATGCTTCAAAGATCCATCTCTAGTGACATCCACATATTGCACTTTGAGGAGTAAAATTGGAAGCTCCCTCCAATTGGTCACACACATTGAGATCAAATAAGTTTTCCATTCCTATAATGTCTTGAAAAGCAACTTCGAATGAGATAGATCAACAAAAAATCAACAACCTATCATAGGTTTAGAACACCCATTTTGGGCACAAAACCCACTCACTAGAGCAACAAGGACATCATACCCAACAACTTATGACGAGGAAAATCACCCTTTTCAACATCAAAACACATTTCAATCCCTGCAACAACTAAGAAATCACACCTAACAACTTGTCATTGTGCCTTGGTGCCTTTCATAGGGATGAAGTAACTCCAATCACTGGAGCTCTCTATGCAATAGACTCGTTGAAATCCTCTATTCTTAGCACACTCTCCTAGAGAGTTGACTTCTCCATAAAGATAAGTTTCAGAAAAAACCGCTCTGATACCATGTTGAAATATGAGGGCCGTACAACCATAACAAAATTCAATTCTCAATAAGGTTATATATCTATAGTAGAAATGTTTATAGCCTTAGGGCACAATTATATTTTTTTCGAAAACCCCTACAAAACTTCAGATGTGCACTTCACAAAGCCACTAGTACAACATGCATGAATGCATACACGATAAAATAAATTTTAAATCATTTTCACAATGATTAAGGGAAGATCTAGTCCGCAAATCAAAGCTAGAAATTACATAGCAATTAGTGGTGAACCCAACAAAATATAAAATCTAAAAGTACACATTAAGTATTACATTAAGTACACATTAGAATTGGATTAGCATTCAACTTATTGGTTTATTACATGAACATAATAAATCAGCGATAAATGAACCCAAAAATCAAATATAAAACACAATGGGGAAAATGAACACATCTCTCTTTATTTCACATGAAATATTATTACATTACGACAAATCAATGCATCCCAAGCTAGAAATTCAAAAAACTTTTATTTCTCTTAAGCAAAGATTTACATTACAACAATTCAATGCATTTGATGTTGGAGATGAAAACCCTTTTAGTGTATCCCAAGAAAAGCTTCGATGGCAATACATGTTAATCGGTAGCAAGAAAAAACCCTAAATATTCACTTTACTCTCCAAACACTACATCGATAGTAATGAAAAACTACTAAACAAAAAATTGCTAATGAAGTGAAGTGCTCCCCTTTCGTTTTATAGACTAAGAGAGGGGGAGATTACAAGTAACCTATATTAGGTCCAACAAGCTAAGCCCACAAGTGGGGTGCTCTTCCAAGTAAATGCGTCCTCATGCCAAGTGCTCCTCTTTAAATTGTGTGCCCAAGATAATGGAGGCACAAATTTATATGCGCTAAGTGCCCTAACCACTCCAAGCATGAAGTTGTAAGTATCTCATTTAAGTGGTGTGCTCTCCAAGTCCAAGTGGTAAGCAAGTAGGTGGTAACATAACCATTTGTGCCCATCATAGTTCTCCAAGCAACCACCCAAATAGAGCATTGTGTAGTGTAGCTAGGGGGATAGTATGCGGTACCTAGGAAGGTACCCAAGGGAATAATAGTAGAAATGTAATGTTATGTATAGAGGCCACTTTTAGTAAATAAGTCCTACTGTGAACAAAATAAATTTAAGAGGGCTTAATAGAGGGTTCATCTTCTAGAATATTCTTAGGTGGTAGGTAGTATTATATAAAGAGGTGTAAACAATGTAATGGGCATGCTGAAGAGGTATTGTATTTGGAGCATATCTCATTAGTAGGTTTCCCTCTCGAAGAGGTAAGTGATCAGGAATGGATTCCTTAAAATGATCAATTGTATGGTGTTGCCCTACCTTAAGGGTTTTCATAATAATAAAGTTTGGGTTTTCTATATTGTTCTTAGGTTCATTGTGTGAGATTATATTTGTAGATCTTTGGAACTTAACAAGTGAAATAATATGGGGTACCTAGGGAGCTACCCAAGGGAATAATAATAGAGATGTAATGTTATGTATGGAAGTCACTTTTAGTAAATAAGGCCTAGTGCGAACATAAGAAATGTAAGAAGGGTTACTAGAAGGTTCCTCTTATAGAATATTCGTAGGTGGTAGGTAGTATTATATAAATGAGTGTAAACAATGTAATGGACATGTTGAAGAAGTATTGTATTTGGAGTGTAGCTCATTAGGAGGTTTCCCCCTTGAAGAGGCAAGTGATCAAGAGTGGATCCCTTCCTTAAAATGAACGATTGTATGGTGTCTCCCTACCTTAAGGGTTTTCATAATAATAAACAATATTTTCTATATCGTTCTCTGGATCTTGTGCGGTGATTGTATTTGCAGATCTTTAATACTTAACAAGTTCTACATACCTGCTCACCCACTTCACACATTTTCAAGTAACATGTGTGCCCTTCTGGCAAAACATCTCCAAGCAAGTGCACTCTATTTGATCATGTAAAATGTAGATGAAAAGGGGATATGAGACCAAATTCTCATTATTGAGAATCACAAGAAGCGCTCTCCCTTCAAGCAAAGTGCTTCTCACACACTAAGTGCTTATACAACTAAAGGAGAATGGAGAACAAGTTCGGTGCAACCAAAAATAACAATTAGTAGAGGAATTTGTGAGGAGTTTTTAAAGCTTATTTGACTCACATAGACAAAGGCAACATAAAGCTTTTGTTCCAAAACTTAACCATTACCTCCATCTTTACTTGTCTTTTCAAGATGATCTCATCCACAATTATCATGGAGCTCAAGGATCCTCCTAAGCTATCTTTGGGTATGTTTCCATAAATTCTATATAGAGACATGCCAACGTACTTGTTAACATTGTCCTTGGAAGCATGACTATGAGGATCATTTCATATTCATATGCCCTATTTGTGACAAGATTTGTGGTAAAAACCATTATTTGTTTAGAGATTCACTTGGCTCCTTAATCACTTTTATACAATATGAGTGGTAAAGATATATTTCCTTATTCTTATTCGGGAGACTATATAATATCCTCTATAACAATTTTTTTATATTTACTAGCTTAAGAATAATAATTTCTTATTTTTCAATGTTTGGAGGGGTCAAGAGACGAGAGCCATTTTGTACATGTTACAATTATGAAATTAATTAGGCAATGTAGATGTTATTATGGTCATGAATGTATAAAAGTATTGAAATAAGTAATTTATACTAACATTCTCCATGTTAAAACTGGATCATCAACTTTAACTTGATCTTGTAACCTACAAATTATGTTACATTTATATGCACTAACATAAATAACTTGTAAAATAAAAATAAAGAAAAAAATCATTAGATATCTTATTCACAATCTACATAAACAATGTGCATAACATCATGTAAATTTCCATGTTAGTGAAGTTTTAAAATTTCAATTGGTTGTAATTCCTTGAAAACATGGTTTTAATCAACGTTTTTGAGTATTTACGTATTAACTTTAGGATTATGTTCTTTTGGTATAATTGTGTATATATGACTTAATAATATAAACAAATTGGATAATGAGCCGTGTAACTTCTCCAAACTTTGTGATTTTGGTTAATGGAGGCCTAACAACTTTTTTAAAAAGTAAATGGGGGATAAAGCAGAGATGCTCATTATCACCTTTACTCTTTCTCTTAGTGATGAAGGGCTTAATCTTAATGCATAAGCATGCATTTCTAGAAGGAAAATTTTCTGGAATAAATACCTCAAGACTTATCAAAATTTTCCTTCTTTTGTTTGTTGACGCTATACTGATAATGAATAAGGTGAGGGTTTTCGACTGGGAGGAGATAACTTTTATCATCTCCGTCTTTTGTCGAGTTTCGGGGATGGTCATTAATCCTATAAAATCCTCGTTAAATTATTTAGGTATAGAAGGTACATAACTAAATTTATATAAATATCTTTTTCCTTTTAACTTTGCTGGGTTGGACGCAGGCCTCTGGTACCCAGGCTATTTCCTTAATCCAACCAACTACAGGGTGGAGGGATAGCGTTGGTTGTTGCAGAAATTTGATAGAAGGATAAGACATTGGTCCTATCGTTGGTTGACAGTGGGAGGGAGACACATATTGGTTAAATTGGTTCTTGAAAGCCTACCAATTTACTGGCTGGCGATTGCAAATGTGTCATCCACAATATTAAACAGGATCATGCAGTTGATGCATATATTTTTGTGGTCCGGTTGCAGAGAGACAAAGCGCTTGCACTTATGCAAATGGGAGCTTTTATCCAAGCCCAAAACTTATGGAGGTTGGGGATTCAAACATCTGATTTGGTTCATCAAAGCATTGGCAACAAACACCTAATGAAACTGTCTCTTCAAAGACAAACTCTGGCACAAGGTATTATTGGATAAGTACTTACACTCCCAGTGGGTGGTTTCCCGGTTGAGACGTCCATTGGTGTGCACATCAAAAGCCTCTAGTTCTTGGAGGTGTCTCCACAAATCTCTTCAAGTGGTGACTCATTAGACTGCATGGAGGCCTAGAACGAGGATATTTGTCCGCCTGGGAGAAGATGTGATTTAGGGGCTGGGTAAATGATCTTATCTTACAACTAGTCTCATCAATATATTAAGGGAGAATGGATATCATCTCCTTTTTTAGACTGTAGACAAGAGTAGTCAAAATCCTACTAATTTTAAGTGGAAATTGGTGAGGGAGTTGGGCTTAGGCGGCCAGGAGGTTGAGGAATGGGAGGCCTTTAGCAAAGCACTGACACATAAAGGCATTTTCCTCACAGATTCCCTGGATGGGTTGGAATAGATAGGAAACACATCCATGGGGATTAAGACTGCAAAAAATGCATATGATGCTATAACATCGAAGATCTGGACAAGGAACACTAATTGGTGGCACAATGCATTGTGGAAATGGGACATAACTCTTAAACTCAATATTTTCACTTGGCTGTTGATGGAGAACATGATTCTTACCTAGGATAATTTACAAAGAAGAGGGTGGCATGGTTTGGGAATATGTGCCCCGTGCAAGAAATATTAAGATACATCACAACACTTGATGCTATACTGCTCCTTTGCACAACAAGTTTGGACTAGTTTGTTGACAACTCTCAAGATCATTTCTGGGTGGTCAAGCGGGAACATACAATTGTTTTTTAAGGATTGGAGTCATAAACACCCTAAGTGGATCACACTTCCTTATTTTATTTGCTAGAACATTTGGCTGGAAAGAAACAATGTATTATTTGAGGAAGGACACCCTTCCATTGAAGGGGTGTTCTATAGGACCCTAGGTTGGGTAAGGGACTTAAATAAAATGCCACAACCTTTACTTAAAGTGAAGCAACTGCCAAAGTTTTTGATTAAGAAGAGAAACAACTTGGTTTGATGGGGCTGCAAAGAGAAATGGGCAATGTAGCAAAGGGGTGGAATAATCAAGGAAAATAGTCAAACTAGCTACAAGTGGTGGCTCAATTATGGCCCGGGCTCAAACAATAGTGCATAAATACTAGGTGTATGGGCCTTTCTGTCCCTGGATATTCAAATTCACATCCTCGATCTTTAGTTTATTGGGGATTCAAAGATAATTACCGACTCATTGAACAATACCAATGACATCCAGGCATTGGGTTTGAATTACTGGAAAGAGAAGACCTTGTCACTTACTCAGGCCTTCTCAGCTCTCGATTTCATTCATTCCAATAGAGAATTCAACTAGTTAGAAGCCGACACTCTCTCTAAACAAGTGCTTGACCTTCATGAAGGTATATTGAAATTTACTCGGATGGAAGATGGACAAGCAAGTCTAGCACTTTTCCTCCAAATATACTAACTTAGCTCTGGTTATATTTTCTTCGACAAGTCTACGGTGGGCTTTGATTTGTGTTGGATGTACACTTCTTTATCAGCCTAATCTGAAGGTCGGTGTTAGTGTAAGCACTGGTTTTTAGGGCTGACGTGGGAGTGGTTCTCTGTCCGCGAGGTGGTTTCCTTGCCGATTCTTGACTTGTACATGATATTTTTTTGAGTTCTCAACACTGAGTTGTTGGTTTGTGTATCTTTGCCTGCCTAGTGGCTGTTTAGTTTTTACTGGAGCTTTTCTCATTTGGCAATTTGATTCGTCAATTATACTCTTTCCAATTTCTCTAGATCAAAGAACAATTATATTATTAATATAAATGTTAATTTCTTTGTGGAAAAAAATGACTCAATAATATAAAAAATAATGTCCCTTGCATAATAACATGCATAATAACATTAGGGACAATATATAACATTAAGGATAATATAACATGAAACATGTAAGCATACAAAATACACAAGTGCCTAAGTTTTTAACAAAATAAAAGGGTTAAAGGTCCATGTTTGTAGGCTATTTCATAATTCAAAAGAATTGCTCCAGTTTTTAACAAAATAAAAGGGTTAAAGGTCCATGTTTGTAGGCTATTTCATAATTCAAAAGAATTGCTCCATGATTGAGTATTATCAGTGTCTGCCTTGTAACAATAGGGAGTGTTTGAAATGGTATGGATAATTTTAGGTATTAGTTTGTTAATATTTCATTAATTAAATGTGATTATTTTTTATACATTAAAAGTTTAAATTCATTGGGATGAGTGAATAAAATTTTTCTTCGTTTTATTTTATAAATCGAGGTAAACATTTAAATTTAAACTTATATATATGAGTGAAGTAAAATTATTCTGGTGCAATATTGAGGTGAATTAATGTTCAATATTTGTTTTTTCAGGAGGACTTCTCCATTGTACAAGTTTTAGCTTAGAAATTACAAGGTTAGTTAATACTCATTACTTTAACATTAGCGAGTGTGAAAGTATGAGAAACAAGGGGAGTTGCAAAGGCAACAAGTCCCTACCTTTGGGGTTGATCATAGACTTGAGATTTTTAGTTCTTCATGTTAATGACCAATCTATTTGGATTTATAAATTTCAGTTATTTGTTTTTATGTACTAAGATATGAATTACGCATGGAGATCACCACTATGTAAATCATCGCACAAAGATAACAACTTCGGGATCAAGTCAAGTTGGTTGCGTAGAAGGTTCGAAAGAAGCGTTCATGAAACGACCTTCCATTACTTACTATACACACTTTTTACTGATTCCCTTCACTAATGACTACAAGGAGGAGATATAGAGTAGTATCTTAGGATATAGAGAGTAGCTCCTTTAGATGTCAATAGATAGTGGCTGCTTAATATAAGTGAGTCAGTTTATATATAAGAAATCAACGATTGAACCATGGGCCTTTTCTCGTAACCCTTGAGCCATCTTCAACGGGGGAGCCATCTTCAACGGGGGAACTTTAAAGCTCATCTTTTCCTCATCAACCATAAAGGCGGGAAACACGTGGCGGATAGACAATTCTCAAAGAAGCTACGTGGATCTTTGCTTATCCCTCCCCCAACACGCATACTGAAGACAACAGAAACTGTGCATGGCCTAACAGGTCTATGACTTTGTGCAATTCAATATAAACGCTACTTTTGTTTTACAAGTTTTCCATTGCGCGAAACAGTCATAGTTCTAGCTTCAATCGAGTTTCATTGCAGAAGAAATAACATAATAGAAAGATGTATTTGATGCAGTGCGTGCTTAATTTGGCGTTGCCTCCCATGACAGTAGCCTTCTTATCACGGACCGTGGGTGCTAAAAACGTTCATGTGATTGCTGCAATTGTGACCAAAGAAGAAGACTGTAAGAAATTCATAGACGAGACTATCAATCTCTATGATTGCTGTAAGATCCCTTTCTCAATTCTAAAATGTTCTTGTAGTCCTCTGTGTATATACAATCTTGGTTTAGTAGAAATTAATGTAGTGATTGTGGAAACCTGTCATCAATATCTTCATTGCGCTATGGATGCTTCCGGTGGGAGCGAGCACTATTGACAGGTCTTTCGTCGCCAAAATCAAGCTGGGCAATGAAAAACTCATCTAAGGGACTTCGTTATTCGTGGAGAAACAAGGGACGGTCAGTTTCTCCGGGGTTCAAATCTATCTTGCAAGAACATAGGGGCGGACCGAATATCCGCCATCTGGAAGAATTCATTGTTTATAGAAGACTGGGAGAATAAACAGAAGAAGGAAACTGTATTTTAATGGCGAAGACGACATTAATGGCTTACACTTCTCCGTGGGTAGAAGTGGCTGCGCCTCCCGTGGTTTCTGTAAGAAGACGATGGCATTAATGGCTTACATTTCTCCATGGGCAGAAGTGGCTCCGCCTCCCGTGGTTTCTGTAAGCAGAAGCCAGTTCGCTGGAAATTTAGAGACGATTGCAGAGGAAACGACGACCGCAAACTTGAGGTGAATGATTTGAGGTGAATTCATATAACCAATGCTTGCTCAAGCTCGCTAATTCTCCAGGAAATAGATATGGAACTCAATCTGCGCTTGATGGCACCAACTGGCAAGGCAAGAGAGCCTTGAGTCTTTATAACGTGAAGCTGAAGAGGAAAGCCAAGAGAGCCTCACTTCTTTATAACGTGAAGCTGAAGAGGAAAGCCAGGGCTGCCATAGAATAACGTGAAGCTAGAAGGGAAGCCAGGGATGCCATAGAAGCTAGTAGGGAAGCTAGTA